>QXVZ01023382.1:0-80273 GCA_008931825.1 Phallusia fumigata | reverse complement strand
ACACTTCTAGGCACACATACAATAAACAACAGATATTACTTACTTCTTCCACCATCTCCACCATAACCTCCTTGATTCCCCCCATATCGATTATAATTTCCTCCACCATATCCTCCTCTTCCACCTCTGTAAGGCATTCTCTGCATCATTCCGCCATCATTATAAGCTCCACCACCACTGTTCCATCCCCCTCTGCGATTTTCATAATCTACAAATTGTAAAGGATATGTTTAACAATGTTATTATCAGATGGCAAAAATTGACTGCTAATGAAATTTTCTAGAGGACTCTTACATAAACAAAATGTATAAACAAACCAGCATGGACTACATGTACCTCGAGAACGCTTCTCTGGTGGTGGACCCATTTTCTTTGCCTCAGCCTGGTACTGTTCAATCATCTTGGCAGCTTCTTCCTTGTCTAGCTCAGCATAGACAACATCATTGAAAAGGTCCCCAACTTCAGGGATGGTGAAATTCGCTAAAAAGTGACAAAAACACTGTTAGGGTATGCATATAGCATTTAAAAAACAAGTGCAGGACGAAATCAAAACATAGTTTTTATCTCCAAAATTTGTAGCTTTTTGTTATTTGTTTTGTAGGTCCCACACTTGTTGTTGACAGTTTACAATTCTGCTGGGTGCTATACTTCGCAGCATTGGGCACTGTCGAGTGTAACGTACACAACACATATAGGTGAAAGAATGAACTCATTGCCCAGAAGGTTACTCTTCCAAAATACCTTTCATTTCATAAACAGCAATATCGGGTATCTCTTTGCCCTCATCTTTAGTTCGTTTATCCACACGACTTTTATATTCTTCGTCAGAAGGTACAATTACAATTGCCTTTCGTTGAAAGCCCTCAAACGGACGCATTTTGCGTCTTTGTGCAGAGGAATACACATTTGTCTATTTGTTGCATTCGCAGTGGGTGATAAATACGTGGAAAGAAAAATAACAAGAACATGGTTTAGAGTTTGCAACAACCCACTAATGTCACTTTGACATGTTCAATCTGAAATCATATAATCATAAACAGTCACTGTTAAGGGAGGGCAGCAGCATAGCATAGTCTATATACTCACCGCTTACCTGCAAAAGGTACTTGTTGTGTGGTGCATGTGTGTGTGCAAGTGTGTGTGTGCAAAATGTTGTAAAATATGAGAGGTGTTAAACTTTAAACACACAACAGAGTCTAACAGCAACAGAATATACATAAAAAATACAGATATCTTTTATGTTAAATTTTTTTCACATACAATAGTTCCAACTATAAGAGGTAAAAATACAGTACAAGACACAAAATTGTTTCTGAAAACAACCATAAAACAATTTTTTAGCTTTTTACATCTTTGAACTGCAATTTCATGTGAAAAATTATTATTAATGGAATGGTTTCTTCTGTGCCTTGCNATAAATAAATTGCCAAGACCGAATAACGTTATTTCTTTTCGTTCCGTTCCGGTATGAAACACTGGTTCCAACTATAAGAGGTAAAAATACAGTACAAGACACAAAATTGTTTCTGAAAACACCAATAAAACAATTTTTTAGCGTTTTACATCTTTGAACTGCAATTTCATGTGAAAAATAATGATTATTAATTTCAAACTCCATTAATGGAATGGTTTCTTCTGTGCCTTGCAGTCAGTTATTATTCAACTACTATAAATGTTGTAAAAATCATACATATTGCTTTGAATTGAAAAGATCTTCATCCTGTCTTCAAAACGTTTGATTCCATGTTTTCATGTTACGTATTAGTGAGAATTGATTACTTTTGTTTATTTAATCATTCCGCTGATTCTCAATCTCTTCCATTTACATTATATTACAAATGAAAACATCTCAGTTTTGACCAGAAATGCCAACAAGCGAATTCAGTTCAAAAGCTAACTCCGAAGTTAAAAATAACAGTGGGGCACAAAATCACAATTTTATCCATCTCTTAATTTGTCAGTTAAATGAAAACTTTAAAACGATAAACAATTGTAAGCATGGGCAGGATTATACAAGTGTTTGTTTGTGTGTGTGTGTGTGTGTGTGTTGTTGTTGATCATCATAGAAAGATGGTGGACCTGAAATTAAAACACTATTTTGGATCCAAGATAAACAATTTTTACCTGGTCCAATATGTAGTTTCTGCGTTTCCGGCAGGCAATTTGAAAGAGTCGATTGAGGCAGTTGGATGCATGTTGCATGAGCTGCTCATTGGCTGACCGATTGTTGTTCAGTAATATGCCAGTAACCTGGTCAACAAAAGGTTTTTGATGTATAGGCTGTTCAGTAGGTATAAGAATGATGTTACATTTTCTAAAAAACGAAAAGTGTAACTAGAATAGAAGGGTGGCTTACACCATATTGCTATTCCAGATACACTATCACTCTGTTTAAAAAAGATGCATATTTACTACATTATTTAACATTGGGTCCCAAAGGTACCAAATGGCATGATTGTTTCTGCAGTCAGAAATGCATGGGTCACCATACATGTATATAATGCATTTAGTGAGATACATTTTGTAATTGTAGAGGATATACTATATTCTATAAAATTGTTTATGAAAGTTTAATTTAATGAAAGACAAAAAATGTAAGTAATGCCACACTGGTGTTTCTGAAAACTGTCTAAATGTTATCCAGTTCTTGATTAAATTCATTTTAGGAAGCTAGTGTGTTAACTGCGTGGACAAGCTGCAGGGTGGAACACAGAACAAAAAGCAAACAGACATAAAACAATCAAACCAACTGTCACGCTTACCCTCATTCGTTTTAAGATTGCATTGGTCCCAAGGATGTTGTATTTCTTCTCCAAGTTTTCTGTGACTTGTTGGTTGGCATAGTAAGTTTTTCCACAACCAGGTAGACCACATAACATTAAAACCTGCAAATTTTAAATTTAGTTACAAATGTGTAGATAAGCTTACTATGCATAATAATTCTGGATATTTTCTGCAACCACAAAAGGGGCACAACCCATAGTTTAAGAGGACCTTAACTGTGAAGTATAGTGGTTCCACTGTCTTACTTTCGATATACTTTTAAATTATACTTTTTGGCTTAATAAAGTTGTACCAAGTTTTTGCACAATGCACATACTGCTCAGCTACTGGAAGGACAATGGGTTATGTTTCAGTGGCATTTTCCACACTTAACTATAAGCGCGGGATTTGGATCTTTGCCAAAACTAGTCGAGTAGCCCTGTTCTAACCCTTGCAGAGGTAGAACTCTTGTAATGCATACAATAAACGCAATTCAGTTATCATTACTTTACTGATCTACTCCATATGCCAGCAAATTAGAACCAATAACAAAAACGATGGAATAAAGATACTGTGGTGCATACCTCACAGTCTTTCCTGGATGTGGGGCCTTTTATTCCTCGCACTCTTTCCTCCAGTGGGACAGTAGAAATAAAAGAGTAGTCGGTCAACTCCTCTGGGTGCGGGAAATATGAAGATTCCTGTCATTTTGAAATATACAATATACAATGAAGACAAAGTCTCATACACTAGTATTTTAGGTTGTAACTTGTATTGATATACGAAAGAAAATATCAAATCAAACTTTATCTGGAGTTAGTTGCTTAACAACTTGCATTGCAAACCTGGCTGCCCCGATTTGTACATTTTTTGATTTGCTCCAATTTAAACATTTTTATCCAAACATCAAAAGAGTTTGTTTGTTTTGCAGGAACAACTTACCTTTTGGCCAAAATTGCACTCAACAGTTGTGTTTTTACTTAACACATGTGGGAAAAGTGCTTCACTATCGAGCTTAGACTTGTCATACGTGAATGCTGTTCCAAGAGAGGTTCCATTTTTAGTGTAGCTGATGGTCAGTGATTCATCACCAGTGAGATCCTAAAAACAGGCACAACAAAAACTTTACAAACAGTACATGTAAGCTAGTTCTTGTTTGTGTGTTCAACAGCAACTCTGTGCAGAATGATTCACTGAATTTCAACAGCAGACTATTTACCAATGTCGCATGATTTTTAACATTGATATTAGTCAACAATATATCTGAACACAACAAGCTAAAGCTTTTATCATACCAAATAGCAGCCAATGACATCACCCTCTTTGAATGCTTCACCATATGCCTCACATGTGCCCTTGTGTACAGCTTTTGCAGTGCAGCAATATGCAAAAGAGTTTTCTTCTTCACCTAACATGTAGGAGTTGCACCTTGTGGACCAACCCAATCTAACAACATGGGGGTGAGTCTCATCTGATGGTAGATGCCTCACTGATTGCTCCTCAGTTACCTTGGCAAAATAAAAATAAAATCTACTAAACTGAACTGTCAAATAGGTCGACAAATCTTTGAACCATGTATACTTATATATTAGGTTCAAACTAAAAAAAATTTACTGCTAAAAGAAACTTTGTGTCACCTTGCATTCAAAGCACACTTTGCCACCGGTTATACCATAGGTTGCACGAATACCAGCCCACAAATAGGCGAAACCTTCGAGTGTAAGTGGTGTGGCAGTAAGTCTGTCACGGTGTAGCTGTAAGACAGGATAAATATACTGTGTTATACAGTGTAAAAAAATCATGTTACATTAGACCTCTTGGAACTTGGAAGCGAACTACATTTTAAGGTAAGTATGCAAAAAAGTTTAAGTCCTAACTTATTTACTTGCCTTAATATTCATATCACAGTTGTAATTGTCAAAAACAACAAGGCTGTCGTCAAATTCTTCTTCAGGCTCCTCAGGAGGAACGACATATCTAAAGGTAACAAATTAGGTTAATTAAAATTTCAGGCAGCATTTAAACATTTTTACAACTAAAACATGTTTAATAAAAAGTCATAAATGAACATTTATCAAAATTGGTATCAATGCTTGAAGTGCTTGCACCGAATAAAGTTATCTAATTTTAAACTATTCTCCATCTTGCCATTGTGCATACAATACCGAATAATATTATTGTGCATGTACTGTTTCCTATTTTAACCAACAATAGTTACAGTTCCCAAGGGATTTTGCAACATAACGCACATACTGTTTCTGCAACATAAACAAAAGGGTCTGTACAAACATGCAGTTGTTAACTGGTAGCACTATCAATAGATGATGGTCAGTTTTAGATTGGAAACCAAAATTTAAACAAAGGGTTTTACCTACTCCAACAAAATCACTTATAACTTCATGACAATGGTGTCAAAAGCATGATTTTAAACCTATAGTCCTACCAAGGCTTCAATTATTAAGACATTTTTAATGTAGTTCTGGTGATGTGGTATAATTTTAACAATTGATAGACCAAATAGAATATTATATGCAACTGAAGCCCAAGTAAAGTTCTGTATTATGTATGTGTAAAGTAGTGTCAGATACCAACAGCATGGCTCATATACCCCTTGATCACCCAAGTTTTTTAAATTTCATGTTTTGGAGCCTGTCAGTGGATCAATAGGTAAACTGGGATAAAAGTTATCAGTGCACAACTTTAGATGTAACTTGTGCAAAAGAGAAGAAATTTGGATAAGTCTTTCTTAACCAACATGTCTACACAAAACTGCATTACAAAAATAAGGAAAATAGATAAAACCATATTTGTCCCCTTTGGGAGAGGACCTATCATCATTATACCTCTCTTCATGTCTTTGCCTTCTTTCGTCATCATAGCGTCTCTTGCGATGTGAACTTTCTTGATCCCTTCCTTCTGCATTTTTTTCTACAAACAACAAGTCACTAAAGGCTTTTGTGGTTTCGCAAGAGATTAAAGGCCAAAAGCAATCAGACTAAAAACATTCCAATTTACCATCCTTGTTTATGGACTCAGTTTTCGGGGTTTCCTCACTAATTGAAGCAGATTTTTGGGATTCATTCTCAGCAGAAACTTCATCAGGTTTTGGGCTAACCTCGGTTTCTGTAAGGTGCATGTTAAAAAAAAATGCTTACGAATTGGCAGTGTTAACAGCAAACCAAAATCATTTTCTACCTTTGTCCTCTTTACTTTCCATTTCTTCGCCATTTGTATCTTGTGTTTCTTGTTCTTTTTCCGGCATTACCTGATTTTCTTGTTCCATGTGTTCTTGTTGTTTTTCTTCTTCCTCTTGAACCCCTTCCATAGCTGTGTTCTGCATGGGTAACACATGTGATTACTTAAAGTTGGAGATGTATCTAGGCACAAAGATTTTTGCATTCGAACATAGTGAAGCCTGAAAACACTCTTGTCAAATTACTGCTTATCACAAATCTAAGCAGGACAAGACTGTACTGTAACATACACAATAGGTAAATGAATTTGTTTAAATACAAATAGAACTGTTTTGCAATGAATTTATATAACCTGAAATACTGGGTGGTATAAGTTGTCAGTGCACAACTTCTGATGCCCATTTGTTATTCATAAATTTTGACATAATCTAAGCAACCCTTTTTTCCAAAAAAAAACTTTAACATACCAGCATTGGACAAAAACAGTATATTTTGGTTTATAATACCTCTTGAGGATCACTCCCCGTTGGTTCCTCTTCTTTATTAATTTCCTCCACTGGTTCCTCATTTTCTGCACACATGGTTTTTGCTGCATCTTCCTGTTTTTCATTTGATGTCAAAACAGTTTCCACAGGTTGTGGGGGACTCTTTTCTCCACTATCACCTGAAGTTGACTGCTGTTTTTCAACAATGGATGCAGCAGGTTCACTTTCTTGTACTGGTTCTTCACTTTCCTCAGGAACTGGTATCTCTGGTTTAGCTTCTGTCTCAGCTTCAACTTAAAACATTTATATGTGCATGTTCAGGTCAATTTTGACTAAAAGCGTTTGCCACAGCTCTAGGTAAGTTGCATGTCACATAATCTAAATACATATGACCATAAGCGCAGAATTTTACAAAAATATGCCGATTTAGGCGTAATATATGTTCCTTATGTATTATACCGACTGATCTTGTCAGCATTTGAGACTGTTCTCATAAATTTCGAGATGTGCAACAATGTGTCACAAGATTGCAACACATGTAATAACTTCCCAAAAGTGCTTGTTGAGTGACTATTGACTTCATGTGGCATATTTTGCTATTTTTGGCTGTTGTTTCAATAAAATTGTTAATAATTTTCACAGCAATTTACTAAATACCAGTCGCAGTTGAGAATCACTGATATGAAGGTACAGTTTTCATCATAAACAGGATCAGGATTTTTTAACAGACCCGGAAAAAATCACAGTTTTCAATACTTACAGGTAGGCCAGTATTACGATCTTATTCATGAATGCATCAATGTGTTACTTCTTACCTGTATTTTGTTCCACTGGTGTTGTTTCTTCAGCTGTGTTCTGCATTTAACATACAAAATCACCTGTTATTTCAAAATAATGCTACAACACCACTAGTAATCACCTACTACTAAACAAGTGAACAAAATAACATTGAAAACCCACCTGAGCAGGAACACTTTCATCTTGACTTCCAACATCTTCAGACACACTTTCATCTGCCTGTGGTAAACAAAATGCAAAAGGTCCAATTAAGCGTTGCTTGCACACGAGACAGTGATATGTTTTGTTCTTAAATAAGGTCTATGGCCTGATTTTGCTCATTTTGATATTGGTTATGTTGTTGGCAACTAAAAAGTAACTTATTTTGTAAAAGTTTTATCCAACTTACGTGATCGTACAACTCACATGGTAGCATTTATTGTTTTAAGACATAAAAATAGTAGTTGCCTTGCAGGCAAAGACCAGTCACACATTTTTCTACACCCTTTGATGTCAACTATAAGTGACAGCAAATCTATGGCTATTTCAATGTGTAAAGCTACTATCTGTAGTTACTAAAGATCTAACAAAAATAGTTTTACAAAGTTAAAACATGGTCCTTGACAATTGTTTGTTACTTACAATTCTCTTTGTCAGTTTTTTTTTCAAAATTATGATAAGCACAAACAAAAAACAGACATGCTCTAACAACACAAAACATACAGCAATCACAGCCAGTCTTCAGAGTATGGCAGCTGCACGCGCGAGTTGTTTTTTAAATTTTTTTTGCACGCCAATTTTTTTTGACTGCACAAGGATTTTTTTCTTTGCACGCGAAGGTCAAAACATAAAACAGTCGATGAATAACAGCTAAACTATTGCTTTCATCAATTAAAAACACTGTAAACACGTTCTTTTTATGTTCATGACAAATTGGGTGTTTTCACACTGATTCAGGATATTTTTCGACATATAAACGGATACCATTGTTAAGGAGTCTGGATTGACAGGGATTCTGCTCGTTTTGTTGTTACTTTGCAAATATATTTGCACCAAAGACATTGTTTGTCACTTGTTGCACGCGGCTTGTTGGTCTTGCATGCGGACTTAGGGGTCGCACATGCGCGCATGCGGGACATTTATGTCCTGCATGCCCAAGATCTCGTCGGGAACTGCCATATTCTGCAGACTGGAATCACAGGTCACCAAAAGTGCAGAACAGCAATAAATACATAAATACATACTTCAAAACTGGTGTACATGCATAAAACGTTTTACCATATTTTAATGTTTCATGCAAAATTTACATATACCTCAGTGTCGCCTTCACTGAGCATGGATTCAGACAAAGGTCCAACTTCACCTGGACAAAACAGAAAAAAAACTTGAATAAACTTCAAAGAACAAAAATTTTATTGGCACTGAAGCATTTTTATGCACAAAAGTCTAAAACATATCGAGGCACTGTCAGTGGATAGATATTGAATATGTTGCAGCCACACCATTATAAGGTTTCAGAAAGAAGGGTCATACAAGAGAGATAACTTTAAAGGGAATTAGCAAACCCTTTTACTATGCCATGATAAAGAAGTTTTTTGATTGACTAATAAGGCATCAGTGCAGAATAAACAGCAAAATCCAATGGGACCACAGCTTACTTTCAAGTGCCGACATAAGCATTGCAACAAGATCAGCTTTTTTAAGTCCTTTTCCAACTTGGATGTTTCTTGACTCCAGTTCAGCTTTTAATTCAGCCACTTTCAGCTTTTTGGGGTTTATGTCCGCCATTTTCTATTTGAATTTAAGTTGCAATACAAATCTACAACTTTGTTGCCTCAATCTGTAACAAACAACCCTTTTTGAACCAATGCTGACATACAAATGCAAACAAACAAACTTGCAAACCGCAAACGGTTATTAGTAAACAATTTCCTGCAGCCTAGTTAAAATACAATTGACATTTTGCACCTTTTTTTACGTGTTACTTAACGATACTTTTGTGTGGCAGCAAGCCGTTAGCCAAGCTGAGATACAGAGCATTTCAGGACGTGCTTGCGTCGAAAGAGAACAAGCGCCGCCAATCGCCCACGTTCTTCTCGTGCCGTAACGGTTCAGCCAATCAAAAGTCACTATTCTATGACGTCACACAATCTGTAACTCAGATAACATAAAACACAAAAATAATAACGACATTATACCTGTTCACAAACAAATCTAGTAATAAACGTTTTTTACTTGATAAGCAGTAAAAACTCTCATCAACGGTGATAATTTTGTTTTGCTTAATTTGAATACTTTATTGCTGAATAAATGGAGCAACTGCCGGGGCTGCAAAGAGCTGTAGCACTGCAGTTGCGGCGCAAGAGAGTAGTAAAACTTAATCAAACAACTTGAATCACTAACCCCGAAACAAAATGGTCATAAAACCGACAGGCTACGTATTTATGTCATGTTCGTTAAAGGAACTCATGATTTGTTAGTACGGGAGTGTACCTTATTAATTTTATCTGTTCTATCATGAAATCTCATGAATTAAAAAGTGTGTGTGTGTTAAGATTTGCCCCCTGTAGGAAAATTTTCTATCGGCGTCCTTTGATTGGCTTCCAGGGTGCCCTCGGCTGGTCCCGCCAGCGTTCTCCAAGGCGTGTTTTTCAAAATGTATCAACCTTAATCTTTTGAGAGCCACCGTCATACAACGCTTTACAATTCCGGTGTTGCTGAAGCGTGTTCAACCCCGATGCACCATCTTTGGCTTGCTGATTGTTTCGATGCAATTGTGCCTCTACGATTTCTTTCAATAAGTGAAAGAAAATCAACTCAACAAGGATCTACTTAAAATGTGCGTTCGTTCACGAGAAACTCGGTTTCGCGACCACGACGCTTAAAATGACTTCTGAAAACACACCATCTTATTTTATAAGTTCGTGTGAAACCTCATGTCGCTTCTCTAACAGGCCGAGGATCGCACGTCATTAAAAAATCTTACTTACGTGTGAGTCTTTATTAAGCGACAAGTAACAAACAACATGACGACAATGCTTTCAAAAGAAAGAAAAACACAACAAAATTTAAGTTCAACATAGGCATCCACAAAACTTTATCGCGGACAAAAAATGCGAAAATCAGTTTTGCAGCTAGCTACTAAAGTTTTGCAAGTAAATTGCATCGTTACAGCAAAACACCAAGAAATCTGGCGACAGCAACTTTAATTTGAATCGAAATAAATGAACTTAATAAATACGGGGTACGTTGGCTATCGCAATAGCACATGATTAATGTCGTCACAACAAAACATCCTTGCATATGGTTTACAGTGAATCATTTTTTTTTTAATAAAGGTCAACAGTGATCAGCAACGCAATAACAAATTTAACGGTTTTTACACGAAACATTGGGGTTTCAAATATTTAGCCACATTATACAAATTTTTTGTTATTGTTGATTTAAGTCAATATTGATTGATTCACTGCCGACTATCAACCGCAATCGCTTGGTGGGAATTTTTTTGGGGCTGTGCTTCCCCCCTCTTAATGTGTACCTGGATCGGTCTCTGCGACGAAGGGTCAATTTGGGAATGCCATTTACGGACTTTTCAGACTTTTTTAGATCATAGTGTAGCACCGGAATAGCAACAGATGTTTTGTCAAAACCTCTTTTGCCTCCAGCATGCAAATCACACTTTTGATCATCATTTGTAGGTTGTAGATGTTGAACACCATTCAGTTTGACAGGGACAAGTAAAGGCAACGACTCCATTTGTGTAGGGTGCTGTATCCAACAATCTGTCTTTCCAGGTGTGGACCTACTGTGCCTGTGGCTAAGTTTGCCATGGTCTCGACTTATGGATCTTTTCTCGACATTTGTGCAACTTTCAAGCAAGCCTGTATCAACCCATACATTTCGTTGTGTGGTGCTTTGAGTGGCATTTTCATCAACTGCCCTGTACGGCAAAATGGTTTTCAAATCTTGGGGATAAAAGTCTCCCTCTAATATTGCAGATGGAGATCTGCACACTCGTGGAAGTTGCACTTCTTTGGATTCCTGTGCTGTGAAATATTAAACAGCTGTGAATAAAAGCATGGAAAACATATACACATAATTTTACTTTTTTTAAGTGCCTAAACATGGAAACAATGCTGTCAAGATTTCCTTACCATTTTGGTACTGCTGGTCTAACCCTTTGGAAACCACAAAGCGTGGACTGCGTCGTATATTGTTTGCTGAAAGTGTTTTTGCAGTATCAGTTTTGGAGGTGGCACATTCAGTGCTGCCCAATAATTGGGAAGGGAATGCATCAAACTTTAATCCTTTGGACACCAAGGTAACTGCAGAATTGCTAGCTCCAGGAAGTTTTACTGGAGCAGAGCTTTTTCTTCTACTACTTGCAGAACTTATTGAGTGTAGCGGTACATCTACCATTTCCTCATTGGATAAATCATTGCAAAATGGATCAAAAAGGTTTGTGTACTTCTTGTCAACTTTAATTCTTTTGCTACTTCTCAAATTTCGTTCAGCATTTCGCTTTTTTGAGTTTTGCATGTAGTTCTTTTTTGCATGGTTCAAATGTGCACATTGACCATTCTTGGAACCTTTGACATATGTAAGAACATCCACAGTGTGTTTGACACTTTCCTCTGAGGAATTTGATGCAAGATCAGAGTCTGTGTAACTGTTACTTTCACTAGAACAGGTAAAATATTCAGAGCTGTCTTCAGAGCCCACAGAGAATTCACTGGAAACTGGGGAAGACTCCCGAGCACCCGAAAACTGTTTTCTGATGTATTTTCCATCATCTTGATAATGCATCATACCATACTACAAAGAAAGTCAACAAATACTTTAAATTGAGCAACAAAAACATATCAACTATTACACTACCTTGACACCATAAGAGTTTTTTCCTAAAAGTCTGTTCAGGCGCTTGTCAGTTTCTCTCAGGCCATACTTTTTGTTAAATGTCATAGGGATGTCTGAAGGTTTTCCTGAACCATCTTTGGGTCGAAATGCACCTGTTTTCCGCCTGTAAAAAGTGTATTTCTCCATTAATTTTCATGAATTTGTTTGAAAAGGTTCTTGTATCTGAATCAGAATAGTACCTTTCACAAGTTTCACATTCACAAAAGCAATTCTTATCTCCGAAAAATGATTCCCCATAAAAACAAGTTATTTCTTCACCAGGTTGTATGTCTCGCAGTACACGTACACAAGCAGTGTCTCTTCCAGTTGAAACAAAGCAACAGTTGGGTCTACAGTCTATTACCAACAAAATTAAAAATTAGTTAATTATAATTGATTGAAAATTAGACATGTTAGAATAAATGTCTACCATGATTAATGAAAGATGCAGGCCCCAGCCACAACTGAGCACAATTTTTTCTGGTTGAAAACATAACACTGAAATCATTTCTGCCAGGGATTAACAGGGTTGTTTCCTCTTCCGGAGTTAATTCAGCAATGCAGCCCACCAACAAGTTCATTTTGTCATTTTTGTACCTAAAACAGTTTTATAGTTGCTCATCCGCACTTGTTGCAAAATCCATTTGCGTAACTTACCAATCTTTGGTTGCAGTAATTTTGGCTCCACCATCTTCCAGGGTGTAACGATTGCAGTGTTCAATAACAAAGCCACATGTTGGATGAAACATTCCCAAATACCGGTTGATATGGTCTTTAAATACCTAATTGGTAAACAGTTTTTTCTACAATTGATTTTTTACTACATGACACAACTTGTATCACAAACAGTTTGTATACCAGGGCTGCTCAACTATCACTAGAAATTGTCCTGTTTGACAAGGTGGATCTGCAAGGGTCTGATGCTGTTACTGCACAAGTCACAGCAGTAATAAACCCAATGAGGAAGCCAACACAACTTCAGGATAGCAAAGCCAAGAATATGTTAACTTGCACTAAAAGATGCTTTATCAAAAAAACTTCATTTTCAAAAACCAAATTCTCTTAACACCCCATTGCCAACTGTAGTGTGGTATGTATGTTGGTTTACAGGTTATTGTTTTCTTTTACCCCTGATGAAATTTCAATACAAGGAAGGTCCAGATTCAACTGGTTAACCAGTTAGGTAGCTCTGCTTTGCACCAAACACACACACACCTGCTTCTGTTTGGAATTCNTGATTTCTACAGACAAAAACATATGTTCTTGTTCGGGATTTCGATGAGATAATGACGTTCAGCCACCCCATCGTTACTTTTACTTAGTTTTAGTACGAATTACCAAAAAAATATTCTAAAATTAACGCTCGGTCCGCCTCTCGCATTTATAAAACTGCATATCCGCCAAATCCGGCGCTACGTCCATTGCATGGCCGCTGGTGCGCTTGGGACTGAAAAATGTACTGCGGCTAAAGACAATGAAAGACTCGATTGCAATTTATGCTATTTACGCTGTCGGTTAGTGCTATTCGCGTCTGGGGGTGGGGTTTAGAAAAAAATGGGTGCTTCGTTGGAATTAACGAACTGCAAGGAACGCGTGGCTGGCAGTTTTAAACTCGCGAGAGGCAAACCGAGTCACCTGAACGGACTGGGCGGCACTAGTTTGAACCGGGCAACTCTAAAATACGCAATCTACGCACACTTTGGCATTCCAGCTTGCGTTAAATTACACCAGGCTTAAACACCTGGATTTTCCTGAATTGCGTTTGATCAGTCTAGTTTGTACAGAATGTGTGCCTAACCTGAGCATCATATTCCAAGACTGAGTGCCTAACCTGATGGGGTTGAACTAAACCAGGTTGTGTGCCTAATCTACTCAAAATGCTTTAAATTAGAATAGATTACGTAGATTGCGTGGATTGCGTAGATTGCGTATTTTAGAGTTGCCCGTTTGAACCCACTAAAATAGTTATGTCTCAGTTGGCCAGTCTTCCACCCTCATTTTAAAAATATGTCCCATGTTTTGTTAAATTAGTTAGATATTAGTTTTAGAAAAAAAAGAAAATGGAGAAAAAATTTCAAATTAGGAACCCTGACAAAAAATAGCGCAATGCCATATTAGACTGTACATTTTAAGCCTTTGATTTTATTATGTGCTACATATATCTCGTTAAGTGGTTTTTAATGTCCAATGTCATGTAGTGGGTGTACCACAACATAAGTTTTTGCAAAAAAGTAGCTTTAGGCAGTTATTTGTGCACCACAACCTGTATGTACTTCAGTCCGCAAAAACAGATGAAGTGCAGTGCACGGTTGGCTTAAACTGGTGGTTGCACTCTCGTATAGTCCAAAACAAAATCGTTTCTTACTTAACACAAGTCCCAATGGTAAAAAGTGATGAGAGATATCAATTACAGAAACAATTTGGAACAGTGTCGCTTTATTGACAGACGAAGGGTCGCTTATCGTCAGAAAGGGAAAGTGACGCAACAGCTGCATGAAGTCAGAGCCCTGTTCGGTAACACGATAAGGCCACAGTCGAATTGATAAGGTGACAGACAGTCAGATTAAAGTTTCCAGCAAGTACGACCTGGGTTAAAAGACTTTCCTACGTTTGTGAAGAGTTCGGGTACTTGTTTAAATCGCCAAATTCAACATTGAAATGTCGGAGCAAAGACAGCGAAGCGAACGGCATGTTCACATTAGTCCTTATTACAGGCAACCATCATGGGAGCCATTCAACGACTGGCCAACATCAAGACTCTTCGACCAGGCAAGTTTATATTAATAGTAACGAATAGGAATGCAACAATTACAACTTAGAACTTTGCTTTATACTAAAATACGATATTTAGCCTGACTTGCCTTATCCTCTAAACTACCTCTATCGTGTGGATTGGAAATATTTCAGTTCCATACTAAAAACCTGTTACGAATTTGCTTGACCTTTTCCTTGCATAAATTTGACCCACTCCCTCCGCAAACATTTTATTAGCTGGAAATCCAGAAAATTTCTTTTTTCGCGATTGAACTAAAGCCGCTGTGGCTACGTTCGTCCATCCGCATAAGACGTACCAAGGTGTTAGTGACCACTTTGTGACTTTACGCGTAGATGCTAGGGATTGTCATTTGAGAAAAATTGATGTTATCCCGGGATTTTCAAAAAATACTAGTTTACCAGTTTTTAATTTAAGAAACGAAATATTGCGAAAGATTCACAGCACGTGATTACTTAAATATTCTTAAGGCATTGAAAAAGTCTTACACGCAAAAAAATAATGCAAACAGAACCTTTTAATCAACGATGGCAGTCTGGTACGGTTGGTACGGTGCGGCACGCAGCGAAAATCATCAAAAGGTATGGTATACCGCTCGCAACGAGGTATGGAGTACCCACAACTCAAAGCGTATCATGCCGTTTTCTAGCCTAATACGATACGGTGACAGAGTACGGTACCCCGCAAAAATCATCACAAGGTATGGTACTGTGATACTGAACGCCTTTCGTAACGAGGTTTGTGGCACGTACAACTCAAAACGTGCCGTGCCGTACTGCAACCAACAGGGAGAAATTAAAAATATAACAACACAAGACTGCAATCAAATCAATGTTTGTCTTCAAAAGACCCTGAAAAGTGTATTTTGACATTAAATCTATGACAGTTCTATGTGAGAAAAAAGAAGCCAGGATTTCCCAAGAAGTAAAATAAAATCCCGGGAATTTACGCGGGAAAAAAACAATGAAATCACGGGAAACAATCCCTAGTAGATACCTGATGTGCCACTGTTAGGACTTCATTTTGATTCTCATGCGTGTCGTTACCCGGTAAAAGTGCTATTTCATTACGGTAGTAGTATAGCTTATCGCTTGAATCTAATAAAACAGTGTTATTGTTTCATGTGCGCTAAGTGAATAACCACCCAAGCTCTTAAAGAAAGTTGTGTCTTGTGTATTAAAATACTGCAAAACTTTGTTGTATACGTTTGTAACGCCACCATAGATCATGTGGTAGCGTACATCTGCCACCTTGCACTGTTTTGTAACTCGGCTCCTATGTGGAGGCCATAAGTAAAATAAAGTCTATGATGTGGCCGGCTCAGCAAAAAGATTGTGCAGCCCGTGGCGAAGAGTAAGTTCCACTTATAGGTGCATACCGGAGTTTGAAACCCGCCAACTCAAACGAAAGTGTTTTTTTCACATGTTGTTTTTAGGATTTTGGAATGCCTACAAACGACATGAATTTCGAATTACAACGTCAGCGATTTTTCCAGGATCCGTGGGCGAACCGTCAACCTACAACTTATGTTCCGGCAACTCGTCCTGCGGTCGCCCCGCCTTTGCTTACTAGACAACTTAGCGGCGGTTTATCACAGGTATTCATATACCGAACGCTTTGCTTTAGTGAGGCTATTCCACGAAATTATTGTCATTGGATTACGGCTCAATGATGATGGAAAACAGTGAATCTTTTTCCCGAACCAATTGTTTTTTGCATGACGTCACAAACCAACAGAAACAATATGCCAGTGAACTGAAATCCATAATCTGAGCAGAACAATTTTATTGTCAAGAATCAAGATAGTTTACAAATTCTTATTTACATAAACACCAACACATTGGGTCACTGATCTCTAGTCTTGCGTTCCGTTTCATTTTTCAATTTTGCTACTTCTGAACATACAATTGGTATACATACAACATCAACATCCTTGAAAGTTTGAAAAGTATAGTAAAGCAGATTGCCAGAACACTGGATAAAAATGCATTTATTTCATTGAGTAAACGTTTTATGCCATCAGCAAAACAACAAATGTTTAACATGCAAAAAAAGCACATAAAGGGAATTATAGGTGGCACGCAAAAATAGAAACGTCATTGATAAGGGCGAAGCGTGCTCAACAGGTCCTAGATATAAGTCACATTACAGTTTCCACCAACATATCGAGAAAGTGATCTGTGGTCCAACACATCTTCAGTAAATAAGATATTGGGATGCACCGGCTAATAGTGGTTAAAAATACGTACCCTTATTAAATGATTACTGTTTTTAGTGTTCTAGCGGTTCATTTGCCCATCAAGTACTTTAAGTTGTCTTTTTTCAAATGAATATCGAAGGTATCTGCTGAAAAAGAAAAATTCAAAATCAGCTTGGATGTAAAACATTTCTTGCCGGAAGAAATCACAGTAAAAACTGTTGGCAACTGCATAGAAGTTCACGGAAAACATGAGGCGAAACAAGATGATCACGGAGTTGTTTCGAGGGATTTTACGAGAAAGTACACGATACCACCAAGTAAAAACGAATTTTGTAATGTTTTTTCTCGTATAATAGATTTTTCAATTTTAGTTTTTTATTTGTTTTGGGCACCAGCAGCTAAGTCTAGTTTATCAGGTTTAAATTTTACAAACGTTTTGACCTATAATCGTTTTTGGCCATAATTGGGTTTCGAATAAATAAGGATGTGAGGGGCAATATAATTCCGCCTTGTAGGCCCTGGAATTCGCCCCTCGGAAAAGTTTTACGACCACGTCAGTTGCATGCTTAATCTGACTTAACGCAATTGTTTGCTGACAGACGTTGATCCACTGACGGTTACGTCATCACTTTCGCAAGACGGGTTCCTGACAGTTGAGGCGCCGTTTAAAAAGGATGCGATTGATGGCCCCAAACTTCTTCCTGTGCAACATGTGACTGAAGAAACCAGTAGCAGCAGTAGCAGTGAAAGCAAAACCACATTACCAACATCATCGAAATAAAAGCGTTTATAACATGTCATGTATATCTAATATCGACAGCTTGCTCAAACATTTATTGGTGTGAATAAAAATAAATCATTACAGAACTAAAAGTTTATCAACGTTGCGTACCAGTTAAAACACATATGCAGAGTCGCTAGTATGGCACATCAATCAGGACCCGAAACGTGAACTGGACTGATGTTGCCTGCACTGTTTGCTTTTAATTGGTAGTGCAGGCTAGTTACCCGAATGATCAGTTTTCAAACACCTGTGCGACCAGGTAGAAATCAAAAACACCGAACACTTTCCAAGCAAGAACTATTGCAGTCAAGTTGAAACAGCGCCTTCAGCGACATTTTTACATTGTAAAATAGGGGATCCCCCTCTTTGGTGCAAACGTACAATCCTTCGTGATGAAAGAGATTGGAGTGACGTGGTCCCGTTTGCACTTGGGTTTGTTGAAACAGGATTAGGCCCGTATGCACTCGGGTTTGTTGAAACATAAATGGTCTTTACACAGGCATGGAAAATAAATCTGTACATTTTTAAAATCCAAAAACTGTGGATATATGTCACGTACAAGTCCGAAGCTTTTTATTGTTGTTTATAGAAATGGAGCTATTGTTTGAAGATGATACATTTCCACCCGACACCAACTCATTGCTGTTTAAAGAGCAAAGCACTCACTTTGTGGAACCATCTAAAGTGATTTGGAAACGTCCTAAAGTATGTGGTAATCAGGCATGAAAATTAAAATGAAATTAGGGCAGGGACAGACTATAATGTGGTACTACCTAACAATTGATTTTGGAAAACCAAAACACCACATTAAGGAGATTTTTTATTGTCCAAAACTGTAGGAAATCATGACTAATCCTGTATTGTTTGGACATCCCATTTCAAGTGAGCCCAAACAAGGAATGCTTGGAAATTGTTGGATGGTAGCTCCAGTATACGGTTTACACAAAAATATAAAGTTGCTAAAAAAGTTGTTTGTACATTTTTCAAGTAAGTTTATTAATTAAACAGAGTTAAACAAATCAAAGCAAATTAAACTAGCAATAATGTTTAATGTATGTACCTCATTTAAGCATATTGTGAAAACAACAACATCGATTTAAAGGTTTCGAGGATACCTCTTATTGTGGAAAATGCATTTGTTTACTATGGGATGGTGGTTTAGGTTCAATGGTCGAAATTTTAATTGATGACAGACTGCCAACGATTGATGGAAAGTTAATAATGGGAGCTTGCAGAAATTCCTCAGAATTTTGGTGGCCATTGTTGGAAAAAGCTTGTGCAAAGTAAAGCATTCATTTTCTAATTATTGAACCTAAGCTCGTCAGCAGATGTGTTGTAGGTTGTATGGCTGCTATGAAGCTCTTACATCAGGACTTGCATCAGAAGGTTTCATGTTATTTACAAGTGGATATTGCTGGAGAAAAGAGTTGTCACATGAAAGCCTTCTATCCACAAACATAAAACATCAAATTGTAAAGTCTCTGGATGTCTCTTCACATGTCCACTTGTTTGTATGTTTTGACGAGCCAGGTATGTTAAGTTTTACAATGTTTCTAGTTAAACAGGTTTGTAGTATTGTGTGTTTTGTTTCAGTGGGTAGCAGTGTTACNACAAGTGGATACTGCTGGAGAAAAGAGTTGTCACATGAAAGTTTTCTATCCACAAACATAAAACATCAAATTGTAAAGTCTCTGGATGTCTCTTCACATGTCCACTTGTTTGTGTGTTTTGACAAGCCAGGTATGTTCAGTTTTACAATGATTCTTGTTAAACAGGTTTTAATATTATGTGTTTTGTTTCAGTGGGTAGCAGTGTTACAGCAGGACATTACTATGCTATCACTGGATGGACAAACATGCAAGAAGTGGATGTGGTAGGTGGAATATACTTTCTCTTGCTGAAAGTTGCCTTATCGCAATGCATCACTTACAGGTACAACTTTGGAACCCATGGATCTGTGGAAACCATTCAACGCTAACAGTCTCATATTTAGATTTTTGTAAAAGTAGACCAACAGTAACTTTTGCCACCCTCAGTCTGGGTGTACTTATGGGTAATTCATTTTAGTTTTTTTTAACTTTGTTAGTAGATAAGCCAGCTAAAAATTATTTTTTTAATGTAAAGACGAGCTTGTGCCATGGTTCAAGCATGAGGTCTGTGGTTTTTGGCATGCTGGTGAAACATGTGGAGGAAACCGAGCTTTGGTTACATATGAAAAAAATCCTCAGTACATCATTTCTGCAAAACAATGCTTTCCAGGTTTACCATTTATGCCCATATTTGAATGCAGCTTCCTATTTCCAAGTTTTAGTTTGTAGCCTAAGTTTTATGCAATGTTTTGTTACAGGCAAAATTTTCATCTGCCTAATCCAAACTGGCAAACGACAATTTATTAAACGCAAAAATCTGCAACAGGCTCTAGGGTTGCATGTTTGGAATGTAAGTTTGAAACTGTTTTCTTGCTTTCCGGTGTTATGCCCTCTTAAACTTTTTAGGTTACAATCAATTTTTATAGCTGCAGGTGAAACCAGTGTTAAAGTTGTCATGTGACTTCTTTGCCACAAACACAGCTGAATATAGCCTATCTCCAAGTTATCAATACAAGGGTACGGTGGGCAAAATGTAGCTATTAAATGTTTTTCACCGGCACATTCAACCATTTTTCAATTTGTAGGCGATATTTCACTTTTTTCAAATTATAAAAGCAATGTCCTAAGTGCACTTATAGTCCCAAGTACATTTGAAACAAACATTAGTGGGACATTTCTTCTAAGAGTGTGCTCATCAAATGAGACATCATTGATTGAACTGCCATGTGTGTAAAAGGTAGGATGACCTCACTATAAACTTGTTTCTAGTTTATTTTAACACTTCTTGCATTAAAACTAGTACAATTTTATGTGAAGACAATCAGCAACATTTAAAAAGTNTTGATGGAACTGCCATGTGTGTAAAAGGTAGGATGACCTCACTATAAACTTGTTTTAAGTTTATTGTAACACTTCTTGCATTAAAACTAGTACAATTTTTATGTGAAGACAATCAGCAACATTTGAAACGTACGATTGTTTAAAATTAACATCAAACAAAATTGCTCATTTTTTTCCATAGGTTGACTGTGCTGTTCCAAGCCCGATCATCAACCAATAAAGACATGAAACTGCAAGCATAAAATAACATTAACAAATGGAACTCTGTATCCAAGAAACCACATTTACTTACACAATGCAATAATGATAAAAGTTGCAGCATACATTATCCAAGATCCAGTGAAAATAATCTTCAATGCTAGGTATAGGCCTGGTGCTGCAAAGATTGCTGTCCAAACAATCATAAAAAATAGAGACCTGAAAAACAAAGGAAAAATTTAAAAGTATCTTTAAAATAATTACTTGTTTTAGAAAACTAAACACATACCGAGGGGTCTTTTTTATCTGTTTTACAAGAATTTCGTCTGATCCATATTTGTCTGTAGTTGGAAACTTGTCATTTTGTGAGTAATATTCACATGTGTTGTCCTGAAATTAATAAATGTTTATTGACCAGTAAAACAAATGTTCATTGCCAGTAATTGTTGGGTAAGCTGTTTATTTGATTGTAAAAATCACAAATAAACTTCAGTCTATGTATGTTTTGTTTAGGGTTCATACCTTCTCTTGGTATGTGGAATGAACAAATTCTGAACATTCCTCACTATCTTCTGGGACATCTTCCATCGGTATGCGCCTTCACGGTAAAAATGTTTTCAATCAAATGTTATCAAATAAAACGCAGCACTAAAATCACCAATGTAACCATTTATTCACAGAAACTTTTTATTGGTGGTTTGAAAAAGCTTTTACTCTATTGGGGCTAGCAGCCTAACCACTAGGGTTATGGGGAACAGATGGCAAAACCCTATGACCATGTCTACCAGGTGTGAAAATTTCATCCAAATCCATCAAGCATTTAATAGCAAGAGCACATGGACCAGCTGCAGAAAAAAATGAAACAGTATGTGTACCCTTCAGGATGGGAAGTCATAACTACCTGAGATGAACATCTGCTCGTATGGACTTTCCTTGTAGGTAGTCGGCAAGAGTAGGATTGGTGTTTCCTCCGAAACAAACTGATACATCATAGACAGCAGGAACTAAAATTTGTGAGGGAAAATTGTGATAGAACTTTATTTCAAAAGTTCGAATCAATAAGTCATGTGATGTGAAACACATTAAAATTCCTTTTAACCTTTTTGCAGGCCAAAACCATTGGGGGAAATCGTTTATACAATTGAATTATTCAATCTTTTGCGCTATGCCTATTGATAAGTGTGTTACCAGTGAGCCCTAACAAATGTTTACAACTTACAGACACATTAGGTAATGCTAACATTTACTGTTAGATTTTGGACCATAGGCCTGTTGGGTTTGCTGCAAACTGCGTGAGTGTTGATGGCTAGTTGCCCAACGTGATGTCACTTCCCCCTTTTTCAAGCACTTTTTCCAAATTGCGTAATATGATCAGCATTTCAAGAGCACGTATTCGTTGATTACTTTGGGTCGTCAAAACATGCAACGAGGTGGCGCAAATCTGACACATATACGTTACATCGTACGTGCTGACTTGTTAAATTTACTTTGGTTGTCGACAAACAAACCGCTGACGGGAATGTTTGGACACTTGTTGCTTGTAGCGGGGTGTAGTTTTCGGAAAAACTGACCACCACTGTCGTAAAGTTACCTGCTTTGCGTAATCCGCTGACTACTAAAACGAAGCCTTTGGTCCTCGGTGTTAAGTGATGCTTAAGTGGCTTCAGTCCCCTTTGCCTGGCGAATTCGGTGCTTAATTTGTGCTTTTCGGGGGTAAAGCGTGTTCCTTCGCAGAAAAGTATCAACTGCAAAAAAATCTTAATCGGTTGCCTGTTTGGCGGCGCGATGGCGGTAAATTCGTGGTTCGAAAATAACAACGTCCGTGCTAAACTCGATATATCTATTCAGAATTTTATTTCATTACCCCAAATTAAACAAACTGTTACCATACCCAAAAGTTGTATTGAAACGCAGAATACGTCTTGGCACTGTTGGCCAAGGTGTCTTTGTCAGTTGAAAAGTTTCTCTTCAAAAATATAAACTCGTTAAACCAGAAAGCGGGGCCAACCACTGGTACAAAGATCAAACTTTGCTTTGCCACGGCTTTGATGTTCTGCCAAAAATATTGCAATGAAATACAAATTATTATTTAAAACCAACGGAATTTAAACAAAGCAATCAATGGCTAATTTCAATTCACGCCTAAGGTCGTGACATTTGTAAGTTTTTTTCAGCTTGTCCTTGCCTCTTACCGCGTCTTCTGTCCAGAAGCATTATGCCTCTACTCTGCCAGTCAACATAAGTTTTATTGTCTTAAAGTTCAATAAATACTGCCAGAGTTATAAATAATTAACGTACCTCCATTACGCCGAAATTGTTGCCGACTACCCATAACGTAATCCAATCCAACTGCGATTTATGATTCATCAGCACAACTGCTTTTTCCTTTCCAAGATACTGAAGGTCTCGCATTTTAACGTACAGATTGACGTTGATATCGGCCCACCATTGCGCATAAGCGGGAACCACTGAACAACACAAAAACAATACGCACGTCACGAACTCGAAATTCCAAATGGCCCTTGAGATTTTACGAAGCCAGTTGGTACCTCTTCGGTTGATAAAATTAAGCCGCGGCTTGAACAATCAAATTTACGCTCTTTAATTATTCTTTCACAACGTATTTACAAACCGGACTGTAACTAATCGCTAGCAACTCACGGATCCAATGTAGGTACGTTAATTTTCCATTGATATTCCTTTGCAAATCAACCTGGCCGATCCATCTTAATGGTATCAAAAGAAGTTGCACTGCATTAACCAAGAGCGAAGTCCACACGAAGATAAAGCCCAGCAGGAATTGCGAAATTAATTGTTTTTTCACGGATTGTGAAACAAAGTTTCCCATGCCTTTCCAACTTTTGTCAAAAGCTCTACCACAGGTCTAGCTTACTAAAACGTAAACATATGTTTGAAAACTAATGGTTGGTGCCAAACTAAACTGCCTGTTGACTAATATCCAGTTTTGTATGTGTAAAAACGGATGTCAAGATTAACAGTCGGAGGTCAATCATCTAATCTCCGAAATGTTACAGCCTAATAACAACGTTGGAGCCGTAACAAGCTGAAATAACTTCGTAACTTGAATCCAGCGATCACGCCAGAAAGTACGCCTTCTCAACATAATCGATCAGCGTCAACAGCAGATCAGCTGTGTTTTTCATTCTCCTACAAATATCACAACTGTCTTGCATGGTTGCTCATGCGTAGCAAATGTACAACAAGACCGCTACATTGCTCCAAACACAAAACAAGTTAAAGTTCTTGCAAACTTCCACAATGTAATGCTTAGAACCAAATAGCGCCAAAACTGCCACAATTGCACCATTGTGTGTTGCAAATGCGGATTGTTACGCAATTAGTCTGTCGCGTCCAAGAACTTTAAAATCTAGGTTAATCCGTTGATCTTTACACGTCCTCGGTTTTGATTTATCGACTATATTATTGTTTCACGGACAAGCTAGTTTTTTTCAGTTAGTAGAACTGCTCAATGCCTCGTCTTTAAAAGAACGTGCTTTTCGAACATAACTGTGCGGACAAGAAGAGCATCTCCTGAACATTGGGGTCTGTAACTTTACACAAACTGATTTAATTCGATGCTTGTTTAACGTGTCAGTTCCATCCAAAAACACTGGGATCTTTTTTAATTTCGTAAACTGTTGGATTGTGTCGTTGGAAAGACTACCAACTAACTAAACCTAAAACGCCCGCTAAACGACCTAAATGCTCCATAATTGTTTCAAGTATATTCACGCAAATAAACAGAAAAAAACGACTGCAACCACCAGCAGCCCCTCCAAAATTTAAAGTTTTCCGAAACGTTGGTTGTTAACTAAGTTTGACCAACGTTCATAAAAGTGGGACAAGAAGTATTCTTGCATGCTATCTTTCCACCAGCTATTCTGTAAAATCCAGCTGCTTTGGTTGATCACCATATTCAATGTCCAAAAGAAGCTGCTGGATTTTTATTTTTGCCACCCCTGAAACAAAATAAAACGTATCATGGAAGTTATGCTTTAAAAATAGTTAAAATTACCTCTTTGATAGCCAGATAATCTTTTTAAGACAGGGACCAAACTTAAAAGCCACAACTCGTCTTCATCTGTTTTGGGACCTGGCCTGGAAAATTTGGTTGTTGGACATCCAGAATCTGTGTAATTCCTTGGACGCTTAAGTCCATGAGTTCTGATACCTGTGTTTTTTCAAATAAAGATTAGTGCATTGAAACTTACAGAATTTATGAATTCAAAATTGTGTTTTTGTCACAAACACTTCATTGTCCAAAAAAGGTGGGTCCAAGTGGCAAGAAGTGCTTTTCAATGTAACTGTGATCCAACAAAATGTGTATTATATTTAGCAATTAGGGCTTGTGGCACACTCTCTAAAATATTCAACAGTTTTTTAAAGGCTGAGAAGCCCTCAAGGATATTTAAGACCATTAAAGAAATGTTGACTGACTAAGCTAAATTCATATTGGTTAGATTAACAAGGCATGTCATACCCTGTTCTAGTTCAGGAATTTCATCATCTGGGGAATAATGAACAATAACATATGATTTAGGGGTGTCCCCTGGATTTAGATTCATTTCATCTGCATCATCCACAAATGATTCAATCTCCTCCTGCTGTGAAGCACTTTTTTCCTGAAGGTATGCTTTGGAGAAATACTTTCTGAAAGTGGAGCTTGAATTTAAATGGAAAAGGAACAACTCCAGTGTGTAAAATAGCAAGTTGCATGGAATAGAAATAGGCAATGCATATGTCGCTGCTGAAGCTTGTTAAGATACCTTCCACATTGAAAAATTCTTAGCTGCTAAACACACCAGCAGGGCGACTTTCACATATGTTACGAACCCCTGAAATGATATTTTCCATGCATTCAATTTTCTACTGTTAAAACTAATATATATTTACCACTCACATTACATAGTCCTTACTTTCCTCGGAATTTTATAACTGCAAGAATAAACACATTGGTGCTCACTTACATGTTATTGCTAATTGGTAGCTATGTTAAGGGCATGGACAATTTTTATAAACTGTCAAAAAAGCAAAGAATATGTTTGCCGAAGTTAAAACAAAAATATTTTCATAACGTTATGCCAATGATAACCATTTTTTCAAAAGAGTGTTTTGAAACACACAAACTTGTTACCCACAAAATAGCATCATTGCTGCACAAGTAAATTACATTATTCCTGAATGTGTTGCACAACACTTGTGGCCTAAAGCTGTACTGCATCTATCCAGACTACATAATCCGGCTGGGTCTCAAGGGTAAAACACGGCATTTATTTTACCACCATGGCATGTTAGACAAACTGTCCAAATTCCACCTAATTTGAACACTGTTTAGTAATTTGACCCATTTTAGGGGGCTGGATGGTAACTGATGGGGCTATGGGGCCAAAAAAGAAATCAATACACTGCAATGGCATGCTATACAAACTGTCCAAATTTCATGTAATTTGGACATTGTTTACAAATTTAACCCATGTTAGGGGCTAGTTGGTAAACTGTAGCAATCAATACACCGCAATGGCCCAACCTAAAATGTATTAAATTTTCATCCAAATCAGAGATTGTTTAAAAAAAATGTTACCAACCACCAGAGGGAGCACAAAACAACCACTAGGGCCTCATGCTCACTAAGTTGTTAATAAGGCCAGACTTAAACCACCACCCACTGAACATCCATTCAACTGGGTAGTGGTTCATACTCTATGACCTAACTTCAGTTTCACTCATGTAACTACATGATCACAGAAACTTTTCGCTTGTGGTGTGCACGCATGAAAAATGTTTTACCCTTTTGGGGCTAGCGGGATAACCACTACCACTAGGGCTATGTGGTCAAATAAAACAAAGGGCACAACTTCATGATCATATCTACCAGCTGTGAAAGTTTTATCCAAATCCACCAAACATTTAATGGCAAAACGACATTGACAAGCCCGGGGTAGAAAAAAAGAAAAACAAAACAAACACACAGAGTGAAAACAATATGGTCCCCTTTAGGAAGGGGACCCATAACGACTGGCCAGCAATAAAACCTGTCAATCACTCCCTTTGCTACACATCATATTGTGTTTGGGACAGAACAGTCAGGGCTTAGCCCTGTATTTGGAGCTGTAAGCAATTACCTGCTCAAACAGATCGAAATTTTATACAACCAATAAAAACCACCCCTTACATATATGTTTTAAATTTCAATACATTTTGGTTAGTATTTCTGAATTGAAGGCCCTGTCGACACAAAAATATATTGGAGCATAAAAAGGTTTAAAATGGGTGAATTCAACTTGAGTTGAGTTGAGTTTATTTCGCTTGGTGAAAGAAAACATAGCGACACAATAGCACTCAATCAATCACCAGGCCAGAAATAACTATGCAACCTTATGAGGCGCAAATAAGTTAAGGGCACAATTGGTGGATCAAGGTCGAACATGCTGCAAGTTATAAATGCTTTGCATTGTACCAATTATAAAAATATAGACCCTTCGGGCATGTTGGTTAANTGATTAATAGGATTCGAGTCGCCAAGTCAAGTCAAGTCGTTTTTTGCGTCTCGGCTCAAGTCCCAATACAGGGGTGGATGACAAATTTTTGGTCATACGTATTTTTTAGGGTCAAAGTGTAACTTAAATACCAGACGCAATTTCTTTTAACACGTGGAAAAAGCTAAGTCTGTGCACCATATGTAAAGGCGCAAGAAGCTTTAGCGTCACTAATTGTAATTAAAAAACTAGCTTAAAAAGTATTGTGAAATTGTTAAAGTCTCAGGACAAGTCTCTGGTGTAACGAGTCCAGGTCAAGTTAAGTCTTTTTAAAGTCGGGACTCGAGTCAACTCAAGTCTTTGCAAAAGGCGACTCGAGTTGAGTCAGTGATTTAAGTTTCCCCAACACTGCTGTTTTGCCACATACTTTCTATGGATACTGCCAGTGGAAATTGGAAACTTTCATTTTTTATATTTCCTACCAATATCCATCAAATCTTGGTGTTTTGAATGTGATGCAAGTACTTGTGGGTATAAAGCGTATTTCAGAAAACGTCACATGTACCTAAAATGATTGGTATAACAACGACTGACATGAAAACTGGGGTGGGTCAGAAAACGAATTTTCATTGGCCAAATACCTGTAAGAACAAGACGAAACGTGCAAATGCACTTGTTGTGTTTTCATGTTACTACGCCATGCGGTATCATAGAATAACACGCCTGGACGCAATCATGAAGATAGTCAAGCATGAAATAACATAGAGATATAGTACGAACGCTGCGGTTACAACATAACGACATGGAGTAACGAACACAATTTCATAATCACACAACAGTACCCAACATGCAACAGTCACCCTAATTATTGCCAACCGGCTTGTCTGCAGACTAAGTTAGTGGGCCAGTCGTTATCTCTTCAAAATCAGCTTCCTCTGTGCAGTACTTTAATTTGCAGCCACTTTAGGAATGTAAATTTGTTCCGTACAGGTTCGGTACGGAATTGACGAACTTAAAATAACGTGTTCGGGACGTTAATTAGGTTCCAGTGTAAGTGGATTTGAAGGTTAATTAGTATATTTATTTGGTTATTTGGTACAGACCACCATTTTCTTTATTTAGCACCAGTCTTTGATTAACCAAAAAGCTTGCCTCGTATAACTTTTCATTCCTATGGGGATCCTATCCAAACACTTGTAGAGTAAGCTGATACACTATAGCAGTTTTTTTTCACGGGGTTTGAATCCGGGACGATTCCGAGAATGAATCCCGATCAGATTTTTTGTGTCTGTATTTGCGTCAAGCGCCTCATCCATTCGACCCAGCAGTTTTTAGCAACACAGAACGTGGTGGAACGCCGCACTCCACCAGTTACGATGGGGTGACGGTTGGGAAAGTTAAGAGATATTGTTTACAAGAATGCTAGCCAATGTACAGCTGTCAATGACAAACAGCCAATCAACACAGGAGGCAACATGTGGCACAGAGCTGCAAGGTGTGAAAATGATAGAGGTGTTGATGGGTTCACTAATCGACACGTTTGTACGACAAACAAAATAAAAATTAACACAATTCCACACACTATTAAGGTCGTCAGTTACGTCACATATTAGCTACGATTCGTTATTCATTCCAATCTGATTCTCAGTCAAATTTTAACTCTACATTAACATTTAAAAGGATTAGGTCCCAGATACTGGTTTTTGGACTTTGTTCGCTTCGGAGCAAACTTGCTACCTGGCTTGTCGATAACATAATTAGTTTGTCACCACATCAACCGCTAGTAACAAAGGTTAATGTCGTACCAGAATTTCAGCTTGTATTAACTGGGATAGTTTCCTTGCGATTTTTAGCATAACTTAACTTTAGTGCGTAATTCATTGTTTTAAATAGTTACAATTTAAAGATGCAACCAGTACATTTTCTACGTTTCGACCCAAGCATTTGTCAACATCAGGAACGTAGAAATGATGATGACGACAACAGCGTTTGTCGAGACAATGCAGAAAAGTACTGGCTTGTATCTTTTTACTGTATCCTAATTTTTATTAGTTGTAAATCTTTCATTATTTAACGCATGACCTGCCTGATAAATTCAAATACTCTTGTGGCCGCCGGAGTCGAAACCTTTGCCTGCTCTGTTCTAGAATCTAGACCGGAATTAACGAAAAATCAGATCTGGATTCGTGTTACTACTGTGGTGAGGAGGTAGCTGGGGTCCAAGCTCTGTGTGTTACCTACATGGACTTGTTTCAAGCAAATGTTGTTGGAAACCCAAAACAGATAATAATCTTTTCAAGGTTGCACATACATAGCTGCATAATTTCTACAAATCTACGTAGAATGGTCTATGAAGTAGCACAAATACTTCGGACCGTTTGTCCTCTGGTATGTCAAGCCTGAAATGTTTAACGCAGAAAATGACACAAGGCGAACATTTATATTAACAAGCTTTTGCAACTTTTTCCAACCAACTCATAATAATAGTGGGATGATCAGGTACACCGCCAAAATATAATTGGTTAATTCAAGTTCTTACAACAAAGGATGCCAGAAAAAATGGCAGAACAATGTCCACGTTAAAATTAGCGGACTTTGTAGTCCCAGTATAAAGTTTGATGTGAACTAAACACAAGTGCTTTTAAGACCACGCAAGTAGGTTAATAAACTGTTGGCATTTTTAAAACATGCACTTTATTTAAAAATAGACAGACTGATGCAAATACGGCCACCGGCGTGAAGAAATAGCAATTAAAAACTGGTTAGTGCGTGTTTCGCTCAATTAAAACCGCTGGTTTATTTTACTAAAATCAATATACGCCAGGTGCACGTTTGTAAAATGAGGTGCATAACTGGCTGTTTTGCTCCTTAGTAGTTAATTAGGCTTCCATGGAAAGGCACGTTGACCAAGAGCATTAAAAACCACATACACCCAACGTATTGATATAGGCTTGACCACCCCCTGCACGATTAGTCACAACATTAACACGCATATTCACTTCGTGCTACCATCGCGAGGTCCCCGCGACGAACGCATGTTCAAGCGTGAATGGGTGTGGTAAAAAGATTTCATAATTCATAAAAAAATCCTTCGATAAAACGACACACACGTATGTACAATGTAAATAAAATGGGTGAAAACATAAAAAAAATATTTCATTACACAGCGGTTTTCTGTGTGTTGGAGATAAAAAAGTCGTTATGGTGGAGACGTTTCGTTCAAATAGAAAAGTTTCTTGTAAATTAAGGTCAGGAAAAAGGTAATCTCATGTGAAGGTGCACGATCAAAAATGTGAGAATTGAAAAGTTACAATCCACTGATTATAAAGTTTCCGAGTCTAAAGAAATCCGTTCAGCCAGTTGGAAATTGATGCTTCGTGCATAAAGCTTGATATGAAACAAAAAACGCAGAAACAGGCGTACAGAGGGACCGATACGGAACTTGGCAGGGAAACGTCTAAGAGCAAAAACACATGCTTTCTCATAAGCATTTCTGTATGTACAAAAAGCGGTTCGCCCGAAAAAAGGGGTCGGAGCACGGATTTACAGTAGGCAGGTGGCGTGGTGATGAGATACGACTGCCAAAGAGCAGCAGGCACACAATATTATCAACTCGACAGGTGGGTATGTGATTGGCGCACACAACACAGCTGCAACGTTAGTCAATCAAGTCTCCGATCACTAAGAAGATGTTTTTCTGGCAGTCCTGGTTAGTGTTAAGGATGCTTGGTCTGCCAGCGCACAGGTGGGCGGCTAATCCATTGCCTGGTCGGGTGCGAGTTAAAAAAACAGGCCTGCGGCGTTAAGATGTCTTCTGCAAATGAACGAGCTGCAACAGTCCGACAGCCCTGCCGCACATGCGGACGCAGTGCTTCTAATGGATCGACTGCGGTCAGGTAGTCCATCCAGCAGACGTACTCGGACCCGCGTCGATACGCTGTCGTTTGGTCGACGGTGTTTCGCCATTTTCCATCATCATCCCCCCTCTGTCGTCCAGTGAGTCATATCCTGCCATAACATCCATAGGCGACCGGCTGCGAAACAGCAACATATTGTGAAAAAAATCTATGTACGTTTCACATGCCGGAGGTTTTCGTGACGTGTTTATGTGTTGAGCGCGCTTTAGTCGTGAGATGAATGTCTGTTGCTTTATTACCAACACAACAGGCATTTTTGAAAGAAAACGCTCAATATAACACATTTGGTCCACATTTACGTTTTTGTAACACCTCTACATGTGTTTCCAATCAAATATAGCATGCATTTAAACTCGTGCATAAATGTCTGCACGTGTATTGTATGTAGGTCACGAAAGCAACATTAGTTACTTCAGATAAGAGATAAAAGCTGGGTAAGCGCCTGATATTTACGAGTAAGCACAACTAGAAAACACTGCACAGGCTGTTTACCTTCCAGATGCGGACCTTTGAACGGAAGGTCCATCAGACATCTTATTTGGAGGTGAGGCTGGTTCTGTTTTAATTGTTACCATAGGCAATGGGCCGTGATGTACCATTGAACTAAAACATACAGCAAAAGTTATAATAAAAGCAGACAAAGTACCATTCTATGGAAGATCAACTTTGTTGTAACCAGTAATGTGACATAATTAAGGAACAAATGTGCTTGATAACTGTACCTCGGGGGAGAAATGATGTGAGGAGAAGATCCTAATGTTTGTAATGGATGTTGTGGTGGCCACTGTTGAAGTGATGCAAACCCTGCTACTTCACTGGGTGCAAGGTACTCGCCTATACATTACAAAATCACATCAAGCAATAAGCCAACAAAATGACATTAAGCATCGCATCCAAAAAAGATTCTTATTGGCAGCATATGACTGTGAAACAACTTACCAATAGTTTATTCAGCATTTTTGTATGACATATTATACATCACCATTGTAGTATTTTAATTTTATTTCATATTTTAGTGGTTTCAGCAAACAGCTGAAGCCAAGAGATCACACATCTAGTTTTTATGGTTTCCATAGCCTCTGACAAACAGTCCATTGGGTTTTTTAAAAAGACATTTGTATACCAGGCAAAGAAGATCCTACCTGTGTTATAACCCTGCTGCTGATGATGATATTGCATGATGTTTGGTGTGGCAAGACTAACAATTGGCGTTGAAAGTTGATCATTTCCTGGATCCTGCAATTATAACAGCACAGGGTCAGGCACAAAAGAAACTGGTGCAGTGATTACTGGGTACATATTGGAAACATTTTTTTCTGCCGCAAAAAAATCAGTAATATTCAACATTCATTACATTGTATTTTTTGTTGAAAAAATGTATTGCTTTCTTTAAATAAATGGAGTGCCCAAAATTAAGCAACAGAAAAACAGTGTTTTACAACTGTACTGTACCATCAAACAATTCAAAAAATCTGAGCATGCATTACCATTCCTGCTAAGGACTGTCGAGGTATCACAACTCGCAAGCCAGGCGATGTCCCATGGTTGGGTGAAGGGGGATTTTGGTGCAATTGTTTGTGAGCCATTGGTGAAGTTCTTCCTTGCATGTGCATTGGAGATGTTACCCGCTGCTGGGAGACAACAGAATATCCATTTCCTACAAGGAAAATAACAAGGAAATGTAGATGGACCAAATCCCTGCGCAAATTGCAAAGAATCATCACAAGGTATAGAATTACAGTGGTTGGACATGGGCCAGAACTGTCAATGATTTGTTACAATGAACACTGAGTATCTCATTTTCCTACTCAAGAGCATGTCCAATGTATTATGACATAACACTTGTATCACAAAACAACACATCAGTTTGCGCATTTTTTCAACCAACGTTTCTGCTCATAATCTTTCAGAATGGTATATATAATGAAACTTCAAAAAAGGGAGAAAGTTTTCAGTGGTTCCCACAACTTGGGCTGTTTTGAACCCTTGCCTATCATTACTTGATATTCAGCAGATTTTGCTTTAGAACAGAGCATCACTTTCAATGCTTGGCTAAGCTCTGTCCATTAAAAACAGAGATTCAGCCTGAGTACTTGGATGGTGAGTAGGCTTTGCCCAATCCTAACAGTAGCCACAGTTCAGAGCAACAAAAATGCATTTTAAAGATAATATTATTGTTTTTCATTAGTGTAAGTGCGACTAAATAAATAGATATATTGTGTAACTTGCAAAGGCATGCTTTTAGTCTAAATAGGATTTGATATTTTCGCTGCAACAGGCAATTAGTAACATTGTTTGAATTAACATGATCCAAAAATGTATTCATTTTCCAACAAAAGTATTCTCACCACCTGGCGAAGAGGCTTCTGAGATCATGCCTATATCAGGACTATACATCTGTCCTGCATAACACAAAGTGCTATGTGTTAGTTGTCATGCAAGTGAAAGCATAGTTACCACCATTAGCCACCAATAAAATGTTACAAACAAACAAAGTTATAAAATCTACAGCTTTATATTTTAATGATGCTTTGTTTACCATTTCATTTATTTTTCAAACAAAATATTTGGTATTTATCAATGAAGACTCTGTTGTCATGTTAATGTTTTAGGATATGTGGTATGCTTGGTAAAACAACCAAGAACAAATGATTTAACAACTCAAAAATTCGAATCCGATGGTATCTACCAGTAGCTGGCATTTAGGTTAAGTAAAAAGAGAACTAGATCATGCAGATAAGTAATCAAAAAAAGATATCCTCCTCAGGCAAAAGTGTTGAGAATTGAATTTGTAAATACCTGATGGTGATCGACTTGGGCTGTGACCTCTAGCTAGTGGACTTGGTGGCAGTGGACTTCTTCTGTTATTGGGGTGTGAATATGGGTTTAGCAAGTTTGGGTCATTCACCTGGGGATGGTATCCAGCCAATCCATGTATGTTGGTCACAGGAACTGTTACTGGCATTTCTGACATGCCTGGGTGCTGAGAATGTTGGTTTATTATCAGAACAGTTGTTGTGCTGTAAAAACCTTTATTTGGGAAATAGAATTTGTACAAACCTGTGGTGGAGGTCTTAATCCACTCATCATTGCATCAAACTCTTTGTTAATGCTTTCATATCTTTGTTCAGTTCCTGGGGTGATTTGTGGATGGTGGGGATCAACATCTGGGCTGTCACAATTTTTGTTGTCCTTCTTGTTTAGCATCTACAATTCAAAAAACAATAGTTAGCAAATTGTTTTACATGTTTTAAACAAAAGGTGGGGGGGGGCAGATATGCAATACCAAAACTGGTCGGTCTGTGGTATTGCTACAACATGGCTTAGCTGCAAAACCAGTTTCAACAACCTTAGAGCGGCGTTGTTTTCACGCTTCACTGAGTTTCAAGATCATACTAGGCATCGAAAAAAGGGAGCGACAATGCCAACGGGCCATTTGTGTTCTGCTGACGTCAACTGACGTACTTTGCGGCTCACCGAACGGGCATTGGAGAAAGGTGGCAGATCAGCGATAATGACGGCCTCGCCTAATAATAAGACGTTGAGACTGGACGCGCTAAGAATAGCAATATTTTATATTCATAAACCGACCCATTCCCAAATTTAGAATCATCATGTGTCGAAGTGTTCAGTGCACCCATTACGACAATTAAACGTTACATCACAAAAAAATTTAAATTCAGGTTTATCGTGTGTGACATAGATCGTTTTTTTACCCTGGCGTGTATTTCCGTGCCTGAATAATCATTGATATTGGCAAAACGTCAACAAAAACTAATTAGCACATGCTTGGTGCACTTGCTGTGCAGGTGAAATTGATTACGAAACGGTTTTCCGAAGGGTTCGGCGCCCGAAGGCAGCACAACAAGTGCTGCGCGTTGCGTTATAGCGCGAAAAATGTGGCCAGCCTTGGAACAAATGCCTTAACCGCTGTTCTGCGTAGCTAGGCGCGCTGACATCCTACGTTTATTCGTGACCGAAAAACTTTTTGCGGTTACTTGTGTGAACAAATTCCCCAATAGGGCTATTTTTACCAAGCTAAGTTTATAGACCGCACACAGAAATATCGCTGGAAAATCTGTGCAGTGTTTAAACTCATGACTCGAACAGGAGAAAAGCGTCTCCAAGAAGGTGAGCAGGGAAAATCCTGATTCACGTGAGGTTCAAGTTTTAAAGCTTTGCAAAATGAGAATGGAAATCTGATCGCACTGAAAGCACCGAAACCGTAAGGAGTTTGTAATTCTGTTTCTTTTTCGACCACACACCACACCACGCCACACCCGCGGCTGGCATTTCCACGAACCCCAAAAATTCTGCCCAACTGGCAAATTTAACTTCGTGTGTCTGCATACGACATGACGACAAGTATGGCACATCACGAACCCGTAAATACATGAAAGTGACAACACTACGCCAAAAAGTGAGGTAAGAAACTTAATATAGCAAATTCTGTAGGCAAAATAACACGAATGGGATCTCTTGGCTAGTGATAGTTGTATCGTGAACCAAAATAACAAAAGCGATTCTGTGACATCACAAACACGTCAGTGCGGATTTATTTGGATCCCTCGGAAGTAGGGGAATACCCAGATTTGATTATTCAACAATTTGTCAGTTTAGACAATACAAATTATGCTAATTTGACAATGGGCATAATGTATTAATATAGTAGAGCTGAGCTTAACTGAAGTGAAGCTGTAGCACCAATGTTGCTAGTTACAAATACAACCCTGTGGAACACAGTCTATGGCCAATAATTGTTATTTGCCGGGAGATTTTGTGCGCATACTTTATAAGTAGTCTTCATTTTCGTAGCTAAAATAAAAATGTTTGTCATAAAAATACCAACCAATGATTGCCAATTGGTTAAGCTTGACAAAACAGCCCTTGGTACTTGCTGCTTTTAATTTTTTCCTTACTTGTTTTCAGAACAATATAAATCTTATTTTTATATTGGTCATAACAAGTCAAAGTGCCTAGGACCTGATTAACATTTAAACAAAATATCCCAGATAAACCATAACTAGGTTTGATTGCTTCAAAAATATTACCAGCACTATCAATAGCTGCCTAAAATAGTTCAAATGTACACAACAAAATATTTTGAAAATTTAAACAACCAAAATATCTTAAACTGTGCTATTTTGGTCTCATATTTTTGTTTGCCAAAGGAAGCTCAGATGCATTAGTAGTGGAGAGCATTTAGACATCGACTGAAAAGCGACACCATGGTGCAGCTGTGTTGAATCATTGAAGGCTGTCAAGCAACCCCCATGCTAGAAATATTATGTAGTTCCTCAACCAGTTTGCAAACACTATGATCGTAATTTTTTATGTGTCATGCCTAAACTACATAAGTAGCCTATTCACTGAATATAGTCACCAGGTTACCCTCAGTTAGTTTGCATTTTCCTTGTATTTTTGTAAAAGATGATAGTTGTTTGCTTGTAATAAAAGATGCAGCTGGTTAGTTGCTCTTAAAATAAAGATTCCTTGCTTTGTTTATAACCAAAACTTGTTGCATAGTTTAACATTGGAAAGAGAAATTGTTGTGTTTCATTTGCTGTTTTGTTAACAATACATCTCTTAACAAAAAAGATGACATCATTTTCAAGTATACATTAAAAATAAATATAATTTCTAAAGGGATCTTTTAATAGTACATTTTTTGTCATATAATACTTACTTCGATAATATCAGCATTGGTGCGACTTTCATGTGGCTCATTATATTCTGTGTACTTCAATAGGACTTTATCCATATCTGTGCTAGCATATTGGAACAGCTTGTTGGAACTGTTAAAGATAATCAGAGCTATCTCACAGTCACACAGGACCGACAATTCATATGCTTTCTTCATCAAGCCAAACTTGCGCTTCGTAAATGTAACCTGAAATATTTAGTACACAATAAAAAAGATTTGCCTGTCCCACAAACAAAAAACAAACCGGAAACATAAAAACTAGATGCATGTATATAAAACCATTTATTGAGTTTGACCGAAAACAAAAAAAGAAATGTTGTCTATGTGTGCTTCTTTGTTGCTGGAAAAATTAAACTGTAAATGTCTTTCAGATAGGTTGTGGGATTTTAAAACTTGTGATTGTATTTATTCTATAAACTACACACTGGCAACAATATTAGCATTATTTGCATTTTTGCCATTGCAATACTTATGTGTATTATTTGTCACACTCTTGAAGCCATCAAATAAGGAGAACAATTACCCATCATTATACTGGGACAATAACACTTTAACTCTTGGGATATATATTAGGCAGCAGACACACAAATAGAAAGTATTCATATCACAAGGCTAAGAAAATGCCAATGGCATTCACAACAGGATATTTATAAATATTTTAAATCACTAGGTCCCTGAGTGTACAAACAAAAAATGGTTAACCAGTAAAAATACACATAAATAAAAAGTGTGAAAATAAAGCTACCTGTCTGTTTCTTTCATCTCCAATCCTGGAAATTTGTATTTTCTTCCTTCCCATTTTTGTTGAATTAGGATTGGTAAAAAATTAACTTTAAGGTAAACTTCAGTGCAGATCTGTTTAATTACACAACTACCCTCAGTGATTGCAATGAAAAGTAATAAACATGCTGAAACATATCACAATATATTGAATAAAAATCCCAATATTTTTGAAGAAAAGGCAATACCAGTTTACAACAAAATCTGGTGCAGTGCAAGGTTCCGCTGACCCCAAATAAACACCCTACTGAGTATAATCATATTGTGCAAACATTAATAATATGATAATAGAACAACAGTACATGTGCTTTTGATGCTTAAAAATCAAATTTATAAGACTTTTTATATTCTGAATGAGAAAATGTGAAGGGGACTCCAGGTCATATAAATCATAGTTACGAAACAACCAAAATCAATAGCAGTGCAAGAACCAAGGCAAGCTCCACACATCTTTGAGATAACCAATGCAGCGAAAACAACAGCCCAAGTTGATGCAGTGTTTTACAGATTGAGACCTTTCAAGTAATTAAACTTTAAACCGTGGAACTGATGGGATATATTTTAAACAAAATGGGGTGTTAAGCGGGTGATAACCTTACGAGGCGCACGCTCTACAGCAAGGGAAAGCGTATTATTAGATGGCGGTACGCAAATAACACACTTAGCTAAATTTGTCACAGGCAGCGCTGGGGCCCCTAAAATATACGCGCTGGCGTTACGCATCGACGACGCGAAATAATGACGTTTGGCATGCGGGTAGTTTCGATTCGTTGCCACTCATAAGCTAGGGCGTAGTGCGATGTAATCACTATACATGTATGACTGAGAGCAATGCCGACAAAATATTCAAGGTCAAGTATCACCCTTTCGGGCCCCAACACGTCTGCGCGAAAAAAATCGAATAGCTGTGAATGCTGAGCAAGGCCGCACAATAAAGCTAAGTTTTTATAGCTAAGGCAACAACACCTTCCTTGTCCTATATCGTACATTAGCTACGGGTTCTTTCCTACACTACACTATCAAAATACTCATGCATCACATAATCCTTGCTTCTGAACAAAGGCGCATTATTGGTTTGCAAGAAACAAGATAGCTACTGTTGTTTATGACCAGCAACGAAAAAATTCGCGCGCTTCGTTGCGGCGCTGTTTTGCGTGTGCTGCATGAGTGGCGAGCCGTTTACGCAGTCGCCCGACCGACAGCCCATAGCGAGCGAAGCACAGCCATTCGTGATTTAACCACAGGCGCCTAAGGCCCTTTCCTGCCTCTCTTGTGACGTCAAGTTTCCGGTACGTAATAATGTGCGCCCTGTAGCGTGAAGCGCGCGCACGAACACAATCACGCTCAGCGTGAAGCAGCGAGCTACGTGAAATTGTGCGTCGTTGGTGATTCTTTCCCCCAATCAAAACCTTTCAGACAGCAAAAAGTATAGGATGCGGTTTGAGATGCATAAATTAAGCAACATGTGTTGTTTTGACAGTTAATGTCTCTCGTATATGACTTTGATAATCAAGTTCCTGGTGTAGTATAAAAATTAAAATTTGCATTTTTCACACCTAATTGAATTGAATTTAAATAATACTCCCAACAGAACGTTGAACTTGGGTCAAGGTGCTATTTTTAGGGCACAATTAAAATTTTTAAAGGAAATTCGTCAACGATGACTACTTGAAGAAGAGTAAAGTTAAATACAGGTCTGTTAATAAGCACATAACCAATGTAATACACAACCGAATAGCTGGTATAGGGCTAATGGCCCAGAACCTAAACATTATCTTTACAACCCATCATACACCAACACAAAGATTAAATGTTAATTTATCAACAAACATTGTGTGGGACAACCTATAATAGAGACATATTTAGACACAACATATTTACCTTACATAAATAGAAATAGAACAAGAGGAAACAGAAACTGTTTGTTAAAGCTATTTTGGTATTTAAAGTATCTACGCCTACATTTCCATGTCCCTAGTGTCATTTACGTCCCTAGTGTCAATACATCTGTCCGAAGCCTGCATTACTGCACAAAGGCCTATTTTGTATTGCACAATACTTAAAACACTCATGCTCCAACATGTCCTAATATTTATGGTATCACATAACATAGTGATATACACAGGAACGTATAGACAATTGGTGCACCTAAATTAAGTTGGATGCCTTAAAAAGTTTACCAGGAGAAGGAAACTCATCTTAAAATATATGATTTTTACTTAAAATGGCCTTAACCTGAAAGCAGTTTGCATAAGCTATTTTAGGGCTTCAGTTAGTTAATGGTGGCCTTGCACAGTGTTATATGTATCTTTTGTTTCAGGAGAAAACAACCCCACCTAACACCTTAGCAATATAAAATGCAAATCACATTCAACAAACATAAAACACTGATCTTTTTACCCCATTGTAATTACCCTCTTGTGATAAAATTTACAATGACTGGTCAATGATAGAAATGTTTAAATCTAATTGCCCAATTGGTTTTTGTACTGTATTGTTTATTTGTTGTTTGTTTATGAGTTATTTTTATAACTGCACAAAACAGACTAAGCTGCCAAATGCAATGTAACTTTTCAGAATTGCTATCCTCACATGGCATATGATTAAAATGTTAAAAACCATTGGTTCACAAAACAAAATACTTATTACTGTCAAAAATGTAACACCTAATTTGCCATTTACATGTTTTAAACCTGACAGCGGTTTAATGTAGGCCTTACTACAAGTTTTTAATCAAACAATGTACAAAGGATTTTACAGTAGGTAATAAAAGTTCAGCCCATACCTTTGATAAAATGGTTTTGAAAGCATGGCAAAAATATAGATTTCTTGTTTTCACACAAAGACTAATTTTGTAAATATTTTAAGGTCCTAAATTCATTAATCCACATATCCAGTGTCTTGTGAAGGGCTTTACAAATTTCTATGATGAGGCTACTAAACTGGCGGACCATGGAGTGTTGAATGCAAACTTCAGCAGTCACATATACACAAACAAAGCACTAATAAAAAAACATAACTGCCAAATTATTACATTATAATGCAAACCTTTCAACAATCACCATTGTCATTATCGATAAGGAGTGATCGGACCCCAGGAAATTTTGACATTTTGTATCCAGACCATTGCTAAAGCCAGTTGAGTAGCCCTGCTCTAGGCTCTTCAGGAGGTAATACTAAAGAAAAGCTGACAAACAGGTAACTGACAATAAAAGCAGAAAAGTGAAAATATGGTATGCAGTTCTAAATGAATAAACAATTTTCTAAACATAAAGGAGAGAAAATTTGAAACTGGTTTTAATGTGGCATACATTCCTTTAATATCAAACCCTTTACTTGTTTTCCTCTTTCCAGTTACATCACTAACCAGGTTTTGACTTTTGAGGTTTGCTGGGCTAACAAATTCTAGATGGCACTACATCCAGTAAACCCCATAAGTGTACCAACAAAAACCATTAGTGCTTATAAATTTATGGCCTATAAGTTCACATATATTCACAACAGTGGCTACAGTTTCTTTTGTAAAAGTTGACTATAGTGCTTTTGGTACAGAAACTTTCTCTTGGTACAATAACTTTCTCCTACATCATATTGCAAGACGCATCAAACGTCACTAAAAGACACAAAAATGACTGTTCAACTAAGATTCTATTTATATCACATAAAAAAGTTACCCCGCGCCTGTGTTAACGTGCAAAAATCTATATTTAGCTTACCTACTACGTCTCGCCTTCCCAACCCAAATACACCTATCCGCGAACCAGCAGACCTAACTAATCGAAGTTTTATCATAGCGATCGATTTCAGCACCACCCGACAAACAGCCTGTGTACAGACACGAGGCAGCAAGGCAATTCGCTTTAAACTCAAGTCTTTCACAGTATTAGTCGTCAATTTTATTATCATGTTCATGCGTGATTTTTACAACTTCAACAGAAACACATGTTGCCGTCCATAAGCATTGTTGCAACAATCAAAATCAATTCAACTCAAACCCAAATGGTTAACTGCATTTTAGTTGACCAAAAGCTTTGCGGTTACAGTTTTTAAGTGTGTTGTGCATGCAAAGACTTTTATTTTAAAGTCGCACAATGCGGGTCTCGATATCTTTGCAACGTTCCAAAAGGCAGTTTTCGCACAAAACGCAAACGACGGACTATATGCACACATATCGATTTAACGTGTACATGGAACATTGATTTGTGTTGTTTGTCCTGTGTTACATCATCATGGCGGTATTTGTAGGATTTGTGTAAATATCTTTCAGTTTCTGTTTTTTCAATTCTGTCGTTTAGACTTCTGGGCACTGTTTTCAGACTGTAACAGGTTACGAAGATTTCGGTTTCGGAATTGACCAAATCGATTTTACTGTACCTTAAACTCTTTCAACTGTTAAAAATATTTTACCAGCTTAAAAGCTCGTAACGTCGTAAACAAGTTAAGGTAATTTGATAATTATCAAACTACATAAAATCTAAGAATTTTACCTAACGGTGAATTTGCTTTCCTGCTCAGTGCTCATTGCCAATCTTTCTATGTTCTATCCATTTACACTTGTCACTAAAATAGTAGGCAACATGCATTTTAGCTATAATTAGCCTTGCCTAAAGTTTTTTCATCTTGCACGCGGCAGTTACGTTGCGTGTCGTCACAAGGCCTGGCGACGCACGCGATTCCCTTTTTCTGGTAGCAGCTGGCTTTCACATCGCATGATGTGGTTCACATCGCCACTGAAACCGCTAATGGACAATTCGTTCATAAATGATAAAGGCCATCCTTTGTTGGCGTTGGTGTGCACGTATGCGCAAAGCCAGTTTGGTACAAACGTTTGTAGTTGTGTCATAAAGCTGGGGCCGTTTTTTGGAAATGTCGACTATCCGCTAAAATATTGTCTTCTTTGGTTGGACGAAAAGGCGATAAAAACACATCATCTAAGTCAGACTTCTTATATTGGACGACTCAACCAGGGCAAAAGATTTTGCAGCACGCATTGATTACCACCTCATTAACGCATTGACGTCACTGCGCGTTACTAGGAGCAACTAATATTGTCTGACGCAACAGCTGCCCCTCTCCCACGGATAAATTTAATTCACATGGATTTAACTAGTACACTTCCTTGCCTAATCGATCGCGTCCCGCCTTCCAACAACCTTTTTAAAGCAAAACAATCTAAATCCGTATCAGCTGAACGCAAATAGCAATAGATTCCAAAAGTGTTGTGTAAACTATACATGGAAACTTATGTGTCAGAATCGAATTACTGCCAGCCCTGTCATAAATTAATATGCTTGTACTGTTTTAAATTGCAGCAAACAAACGCACATCTTGTGTTAGGTGCGCTACGTATTCTGTGCCAAATTTCCACATAAGATTTATACAGAGAAATTCAACGGCGAAACCTAAAAATGATCAAAGGTCTGCAAGTACAAATAAACAACAACCGCTGTTCGCGCTTCCTTAAAAAAGTCGGGTTAATCGAAGTTTCTTTTCAGAAAAATTCCCTTTTATTTAAATACGTACTTGAATTCGCATAGTGATCAAATAAACGAACACAGACAATTTTTATTCTGCTGGTTAGAAGAGGCTTGTGTTCATATGCTGCGTAGTTAACCTCTGTAAAGGCAAAACCCTTAAAAGTAGTGCGATGTCCGTTTTTTGTAATTAAACGTTACGCACTGCCACAATATCCAAATTTTCCAGTCGGTTTTAATCAGAGTATGGCTTGCTAATCTAAAGGTGGTTGCATCATACATACAAAGGCATTGTGGCGCCATTAAGGTGTTACCAACGGCGTAACAGAGTTGGCTGTTGACTTGGTTTCGCCTTTCGTTGCACTGTGGCTGAAACCATCATGTACATTATGGAATTTCGAATCCCAAAGTATTAGAATCCAAAAGTCTGTTTTGCATCGATTTTATAAGTTGATGGAAAACTACAATATTTTGGATTTGTTAACTTTATTACGGTAAATAACCGTAAAAAGCCATAAATGTAAATCATTGAGCATAAAAATGTCGTAGGCGCAACTTGCATTGGCATGTCCTTGACTATTGTGATTCTAATTCAAATCAACAGAATTAGGGATTAGATATTCTAGATTCGAAATGATTGTTTATGATGTTTCAGAATACGTTGATTCTACCTTGGGCATCCTTGTGTAAAATACAATCTTAAACCCTCAATACGGCTCTACTTGTTTGAGTAGTAATTTTGCGAAAAACGTCACGCTTTTGCGCTTGGTGCTTTAATGAACGGCGAATGGGATACGCGGCGTCTACCAGCGGTTTTGTGCATTATTACGTCATGTTCAACTCGAGTAAACTTGTTGAATGTATGCACTGTTTGCGTGCTTGTTGTGAACAAACCGGCCTCGTATTAAATAAACTTTATCTGTTTGAAATAAACTAAATTGTCTGATAGCCAAAACGACTCTTCTTTAAACAGATCGTTAACAGCCAACCATGTACCTTTACGTGTAAAAGAAAGATATTTGCTGTGAGCTGAGTCAAATCTGAATATCTGTTGTGGTAGTCGAGCATATGGGATTTTTTAAAGTTAAACTTAGACAAGTAAGCAGCAAACACCGTGCTCTTGACGAAGTGCGTTCATCGCTTGAAAACGCAAAAAATAGTGTTTGTAAACAGTCGACTTTGACTGGAAAGAATCAATTTGGGCTGTTCAGTTTGGGCTACAAATAATGAATACATAGTTTTATATCTGATAACGGACGTAAAGTCCGCATTTTAAAAGTCAATGACGTAAAACAACCAAAACCAGGTAGCGCAACGGACTGGTTGATATATGATTTCTATGTACAGTTACCACTGTAACACTAATATCAACCAATACGTAACACCAACAACAGTTTGGTAATTAAAACCTTCATTTTTCTTTAAAGTTTAAACAGAGTAGGGTATTTCAAAAATATTTGAAGTGTTTATATCCGAATAACATATTGGATCGGCATATAAACGTTTTTCAACGAGCTTACTTTAAACAACTGCAAAAAGGTATGAAGTTCTGCTGGCAAAATAAACGTGATGCTATATTCAAGTATATTTTAAACGTAACATTTAACGCTGAATAAAACGTTTTTAAATATTGTTTAAATCACAAAAAACAGAAAGTGTCGCAAAAGTTTAGCTAAATGTTTAATAAAGTTAAATAACGCAACTTGGTTTAGCAATGTAATTTCAGCAACAAGACTATCGGATAGAAATGCTGGCTGAATAAACGAAACAAATAAAACATTCTAAAAGGAACCCGAAACAAGACCCATGATTAGCCAAGTTTTACCAGAAAAAAAAGAAACAAATAATGTCGAATGTATCACGTCAAAAAACACGCAGATGATTCTCACGGTTATTCAACACAACTTATTCCAAATTGAAGCAAGATTAAATTGACACACTTGTGACTGTATGCACAATTAACCAAATTATACGAAAGCGATACGAGATAGTATAGTTGTAATTTTTTCGCTAATTGTAAAAACAAAAGTTTTGTTTGAATCACGCACAACTCACAGACGCACAGACTGCGACTCATGGAAATCGTAAGAATTATTATTGAAACATGTCCAAAGGTGAAAGGCGCATGTGTGATCTGTGACGTCACGCTAAGAAGCATTTCTAATTCTAGCCAGGGTCAATGTTTCGGTAAAAAATGTTCCATTATACATTTGATGTGAAGTGTTTTACATTTGTTTTCTCAACTTAGTTGTTGTTGTCTTGTGGGTGCATTTTGTCAAAGTTGGGGTAAATTTGGCTTGTGCAATTAAATAGGTTTTGTGTGTGCGTGTGTGGAAGGGGCCAAGGGGGGATTCTAGTTGGACCCTAATTTATCCACTTTGAGCATGTTACCTGTCACTTGTGGTACTTACAAGTTTCACCACATCTAAATGCATACCCTGTGCGAAGTATTAGAAACAGCAAGCGCATCTGCAGTTTTTCAGTTTGCACACACACACCCCTTTGCATAATAATAGAAAGACTAACACAATTGACTTGATAACCAATGGTTTTTTGGTCTCCTTGCTGTTTTATGAAACCTTTTAACGATGACAAATTGATGAAGTGACAATGCAAATAAACTTGACTTGACTTGACCTTTTACACTCAAAATACAATCTTACAATAAAATTTAGTAACTGTCAATATATTATATATGTTACTACATATATCAGTAGATTGTTGTGTGCCTGGTATGTGGAACCAAAATATGATTCACAAATACATCCCAAAATTTACCACAACCAAATAGATAAGATCAGCTACAAGCAATAGCCACTGGTGGCTCAAGCTGATCCATTGTTGTTCACAACATTTTTAAGGAAAGTATGTTTATGTATCTCTGATATAGGCACCAGGATATCAAGAACTTATTATGGACTTTTTCTGTCATGATTTTTAAATGTTATGTTTATTGTTTTTAGAGATTTAGTTCAAAAATTTTGAAATATTTAACAAAATGTGGAATGAAGATGATGAGGATGACAAACATACTTCAGAGATTGTTTTAGAAAACAAGGCAATCGCTGTTAAAAAAGTTCATATTAGTGGTTTGAACCGCACAAAAGCTGATTTTGTTGTTAATGAGGTAAAACCTTTGTTTAAATCAACAACATTTCTGGAGGCATACACCAAAGCAATATTGTGCAAGGAAAAGTTGTTAGCAAAAGGTGTTTTCAAGCAAGTCGCCGTCATAATTGATACAATTGATCCAAAGAAGGGAGATGACACAGAAAACATTCAGATTGTGTTTAAAGCAAAAGAAAAAAATGTTGTTGTTGGGGAGGTTAAAACAGAAATGTCCAACAGTGAAAAACCCAGATGGGTCATGAGAATCCTATCACCAAACATATGGGGGCGGGGTGAAACATTATCAGCCTCAGTGTCACATACACTTTCTTCCCATTCTGGAAAACATATCTATGAACCAACAGATTTTCAATTCACACTAAACAAATCATATGGTGAGGGAAACTTTCAAACTACCCTCCTTAAGGAAATACAGCATTGTCCATGGTCAGCCTATGATGAAACCACAAGAGGAATTGCTTCAGGAACTACATTTCCTCTTTTGGGCAATAGTCATGAAATCTCTTGGAACTGCTACTGGAGGCAACTGATGGCCTCAAGGTCTTGTGCTTTTGGTGTCAGACAACAAATGGGCCATTCACTAAAATCTTCAATTAACCACACATTGGTTATTGATAGATCTGATGATTATATACTTCCTACTTCTGGATTTTACATTAAAATGCATGAGGAACTAGCTGGTTTGGGCGGAGATGTAAAATTTGTTAAGGAGTTAGTTGAGTGCCACCTGGCTACTACCCTTTTAAAGAGGATTACATTTTCTTTGGGCCTGAACTGTGGGCTTAAGTTGCCACTGGGAAAAGATACCAAACAACACATAAATGATAATTTTTTTGTGGGTGGTCCGTTAACACTAAGGGGATTTGAGATGAATTCTGTTGGAAAACAGGAAGCTGGAAGGTACCTGGGATCAACAGCATTTTGGATTTTGGGTGGTCATATTTATACACCATTACCTTTTTATTGGTCTAGATTTGGTCACGGTTCATGGCTTGACAACTTTAGACTCCATGGTTTTCTCAATGCGGGTAATTCATTTGACATAGATGCAAAAAAGACTGTAAAGTCCAATGTGACAAATGCTTTCGACAAAATACGCTTTACCTGTGGTTTGGGTATTGTCTACAGGTTTATGAGATCTGCAAGATTGGAACTTAACTTTTGTCTTCCCATTAGAGCTACAAAAACCGACAAAGTTTGTGATGGAATACAGTTTGGTATTGGTGTTAGCTCTATTTAAAAAAATGGGAAAAAACTGAATTGTCCGCAGTTTCTTATTTTGCAAATTACGCATTGGTTTGGGCATTGTTATTTGTTTTGCAATGTGCAAATAATAAACGCATTTAATTAATAACTTGTGGAACAGTAACAATGCGCCAGGTCTACAAGACGCGTTTTATCGCATCAAGAGTCGGCCTTCAAGCATTTCCAACCCCGGATAGGCTTCTATGGTGGGTTCGAATCCAAACGTACCTAACATTTTCCCAGCCCACGCCTTGGTGAACGCTAGGAAACCTTTCCTGTGATTCATAAGAGGATCTGGAGGCCTGACGTGAAAGAGCTGCAGCGACAAACACAAAAATTTCAAAACAGTTGCGACAAAGTTGTAATTATTTTTAGTTACGCGTTTCGTTGATTGGCCAACCAACACGAATTCGGGAAGTGTAAGTTTTATTTTAAAGCCGCAACAACTTAACCTAAACAGTCCACCAAGTTTTTTTTATGGGACCTCTTGTCCGCCGTATTTGTTTCTTTAATTCGATCCCTACCTATAGTTTGCCTATAAGCCAGCGGTGTAGCCAGAGTGGGGTTGAATGGCCCATGCCCTATTAAATCTATATTTTACCGATTAATAGTTTATTTTTTCTTTAGAAAGTGTAGGCCCACTTTTCTCACTACATGGGACACAATGAGAAAAACATTCAAAATTCAAAAATGACATGCAGCGATATTATGCGCTCGTACATGTAGCATTAACTGTTCCATTTATTGCATCATTTCGTTTAGGGTGCAATTTTTGAATTAATACCATTTTCTGATACTTAATACAAAAAGTACTGCAATCCGATCCGTTATAAGCTATTTAATATTCTCGGTAATTATCATTAACACTAGGTAAAGAATATTTAATTGCATAAGTTACACTGCTACAATACAAAAATGATCAAAAATTCATCAACAGTTAAAAACTAAGAGCTAAATTACTTTCATCATGTCTGTAAGTAAGCCATATTGTCTGTAATTAGTATATCAGCAAAACATTTCCGATCAATTCGAATTTGTGCTACCTAATAATTGGCTGGACAAACTTGAAAACGGCCAAGGCGGGTCAGTTACCGCTAAGCACACATTTTTACCGAAACTAAACGAACCAAAATAATTTTATAACTGTCTTCCAAGCAGCATTTTTTGCGACTATTAAGGGAGATTCACGCCAGACGCGGTTAACGGTAACGGTGCGGTTTTAGATCTCGCGGCAAGCGGCGGGGCATTTACACCAGCAGGCGTCATGCGGCGACGGCGTGATTTTCTCGCTTGAAGCGGCTGACGGCCAACTTAAATCTGATTTAACTTTTCTGTCAGCCGCAGTGCTTGGGTGATTTTCTAGGTGCAAAACGTTGTGTTCGTAGGGTATTCGGCTTGTTGTGATTAATTTTTGGCAATTTTAAGTAGTTTTAGTTTTAGATTGATAGTTCCTTGAATGTTTAATAGAAATTGTCATAAGAAAGAAATTATGCGAATTGTCTTGTTACAATAAATTTATGTGAAATTTGTGCTTTGTGTCAAAGTATAGTACCAACTTAAATTCCCTATCTACGATTTATCGACGCAAAGACGCTCCAATTTTCAAGCACATTGACTTAGTTTTCTTGCCAATAAAAATGATTTGCCACCACGTTGCCGCAACCGCACTGTTGGTGTGAAGCCCCCTGCCGCTTCAAGCGTCGGGCGGAAAATCCTCGCACAACCGCAGCCACTACGCATCGCCAGCTGCCACCGTCAACCGCGTCTGGTGTGCAGAGCCCTAATGGCTCCTTACACTTACATTTACGCTAAACCTCCTTAACAAGATAACATTTCGTTTAATATTCGTAAGCTGAATGCTGTTTTACGTATTGTATTATTTAGGGCGCCTGTTTGTTGTTTTGTGATTGCAGAGGCAGTGTCCTCAATCAAACACTTTTGCTCCCTAAATCAATAAATTCCGAGTCCCCATTTGAAAATTTGGCTGGCTATGCCACTGATGATGACAATTGCAGAGCAACGTCATCATATTTTCAACGTTTTGTTTTGGTTGCAACAAGGGGCGTAATAAACCCTAGATATGGTCATGGAGATGTGCTATTTGTTTAGTTTAACCCCGATAGCCCCCTAACATGGGTTAATCGTTAAACAATGACTTGGGTATAAGACAATTTGTAGAACATGACATTCTGTTGTGTTGGTTTGTTTGATTGTTTGACTCTATAGCCCCACCACTTAACCCTCCAGCCCCATAAAATGGTTCAACTATTATGTTATATCGAAGCTTGGTGAAATTTAGGCAGTTTTGAGAAAATGTTATTGTGCCCCGCTTGTTGACTTGCAAGCCCCACAAAGTTTGTAGTTTTGGCCATGGTGGTCAGTAATTGCGTTTTTTGGCCAACTCTTTCATTAATTCAACAAATATGTGAAATTTATTAAACATGTTTACTATAATTTTGACATGTATCCTGATAAATGCATAATCTACAACTTTGTATGTGTGAGGACATGCGTTGATGGATGCAGAAAACAACCATGTCATAAAAAGTTACGGTAAATACGGGACCCAATGCAAATTATCCAGAGAATATGTACAGATAAATATATATATTTTTTTAAATTGGGTGTTGGTGTACCTGGAATGGCAATATTGTGCAAGTCACCCTTGCAGTTTTGTACGCGATGAACTGAAATGACCATGCAGGGTTGCCGGTCGTTCGGTTTTGCCCGTCGTGCATAGTGTGCACGCAATATCGCTAACCCGTAAAATCGTGGGAATTCCATGGCTGCTGATACATGTCCGATATAGNATGACCATGCAGGGTTGCCGGTCGTTCGATTTTGCCCGTCGTGCATAGTGTGCACGCAATATCGCTAACCCGTAAAATCGTGGGAATTCCATGGCTGCTGATACATGTCCGATATAGTGCAAGTATAAACAGCAACTTTATTTTGACCGCTATTGCAAAGTCATCCGACGCACTGAGATGCTTATCGCATTGATTTGCACAAGCATGTGCGTCACTGCAGCGTATGATATTTTGCTCATGAGTAATAGCCGTTGGATTGTTGCATGCAAATATGTTCTCTACTGCCTTTACTGGAGTTGCGTCCTGTCTGTTGCGGACAACACACCGCCTGTTTTCGTCAGGTGTTTTTTTGAAACAGTATGACCCAGCAATTTTTTTTCTTGAAATTGAAAAATGTATGACGAAACAGTATGTTTGTCGCGTTTCTCCCGCAGTGTCTGATTTCGGAAACTTACAAGTAAAATTCCTCCCAAGTTTTTGACTAATCTGCTCATCAATCAATGTCACTGCAGAAATTCCTTCGCGATGGTTTCGTTTGCTAATGTCACAAAGACGATACTCTCTATAAGCTATGCGAATCTGTGTAAGACATAGATTGGCTCAGAGCCTATAGCGTTCCAATATTTTATTGTTGCGATACCGATGTTTATGGCTTAAACGTCTTACAATGCCTGTTGTAATTCAAATTGACAGGCTGTTGTCAAATTGAAAAAAGCCCAAACGAACTCACTTGGTTGAGTGACGGCAAGTCGATATCTTAGTTGTTGACGCAAGTGCTGGGCAACATTCCTTTGCCAACGAGCTGAACTTTTCTGCGAAGGCATTAGAAACTATTTAAGCAATGTGCCAGTGACGTATATTTCTGACATTTTCAGTGTAAGGCGATATTTTCACCGATCTAACCCTTTTTTCTGCACCATATTTGGATTTTAGAACCGCCTCATATTTACTACGTCCTGCTGCGGTGCTTGGTATAAATAGTGAGCATCGCCAAGCAGGTGACGCATTCGCAAAAGTCACAAAATAACGAATTCAATATGGAATCGCTTGCATCTTTGGGTATGGTTTTGTTTCTTGTCATCGGGACTTCGCTTCCGAAAACTTTTGCAGGAGTACCAGGTAAGCTGTGGCAACTGATTTACATTTTAAGCAAGTAAAAAAATGCATGCAGTTTTTATGTTTGACTTTTGTAGCTGAAAATTGGCTTTTTCTTCGCTTTAAAATGTTGTTTTTCCTTATTTAGTATCTTGCCCGGATGGGTTTCACTTCTCAGCTGAAAACTCCTGCTTTAAATACGCAACTGAAGACATGTTTCAATACGACAGCGCCAAGCGATACTGTGAAGACGAAGTGGGTGGAAGTCTCGCTGTGCTAGATTCCAGCATCAAGCTCAAAACCACCATCAAGTTTTTCAACACAGTTTTCAAGGAGGAAGAGAAGCAAGGTGGTGTCCCGACAGCCTGGGTGGACGGGAGGTGGATTCCAGACACCAAACACGTCCGTTACGAGAGTGGAATCATCAACAGACGTCCACATTGGATGACCCCGACACGCAATGACGTGACGGGCAAATTGTTCCGTTGGCCTAGCACGAACATTTTCGGTCGCTCGGCAACCTGTATTGCCGTGTCTTTATGGCACCAGAAGACGGCGGAGTCACGTCAGTTTGCCGGGGTTTACAACGTGCCATGCAACAGCTTTTATTGGACTCACGCGTTGTGCGAGCTGAAAATTTTGTAGGCACTCTTATGCATTTATCTTCTTTTATGTTTGTACATATGCGAAAGTAAAATAAACGTGCTTCAATTTGATATTTTAATGTTTGTGTTTTATGCGTTTAAAAATCTGTTATCACTACAACACATTAAAAGAATTATTGGAATTTCTATAGGCCCCTTTCAAAACGCTTCTGGAGTTTTTGGTTTCAAAGATAATGTTGCGCACATTTAAATTGTCCATTTGGGTTGCGTACCGTACCGGCGTAAATATATTTCTTCGATAAAAATGACTTTATACGTCCAATTAAATGAGGTTTTATGGTATCTTAGGTATTTACCAAACATATTTGTAACACACTTTTATTGGCGAAATTTAAGTTACAAGCATAATCGGTAACGCCATACAGAACTACACACGTTACATGTTCGGCCTTTTGATGATGATAACAAACAACCATTACAAAACAGCACCGAAAAGTTGTAGTTTGGGACGACTTCTTAACAGTGACGTTTGCAGTGTTTGTGTATTAAAGCTATCAATTTGTTTATGGCTTGAAGCGACAAATTTTACAACAAATACAAACCTCCATCACAATTTAGATCACAATTTAGTTGTGGTTGTAAACTATGTTTCAAACATTATGAAAGTTTTTGCTTTTTTGTAAAATTGGCAATGTAGATGTGCTTTAAACAGATGATAGTGTCAGTTTTTAAAGATTAAAAATATCGAGCATTTGATAAAAACTCATCTTAGTCATCATGCTTTCGAATTAGTTGAACCAGGAGCTGTACAGGAGTCGCTAGTCGTTAAATAGTGTACAAACAGGTCTCATAACAAAACATTCTACAGTAAACTGCGTAAAAATCGCGCATAATGTACAAAAAGTGTGACTTTTAAATCTTGCCTTAGTTTTTGATTGAAATTTATTTTTTTACACACTGGAAATCCTAAATTATCCATCACACAACAGACAAATTAAAACAAGCAACACACGATTAAAAGCCAAAACCTACAAGGCAAGCAAAAAACACAACACAACTAAAAGCAAATAACTTGAGCTTCCTCGAAATTTATCCGCAGGACAAACAAAGCTGGACATGGCGGCGACTTTGCCTCTTAACGTCGGAACGTGGACTTGAGTGTGGGATATTCCGATGTGTCGATAGCGTAATCCCGACATGTTGGACAGGTTCGATTTCGCGTCAACCATTTGTTCAAGCACTCCGAGTGAAACCTAGAAGGTTGGGTTCAGCAACGACAAATCCACTTGATACAAGGTTACCAGGAATGTTACATAAGTTTAACCACGATCGGTTGAAGATTACTTCTTATGCGACTTTTTAATATTACTTGATTTACTCAGGTACTAATGATTAACTAGCAGCGTGGCTTTCANGATGATAGTGTAACTGTTGAGTAACTCTTATGTTTTTTTATGTTAAAAAAATGGAATGGCCTGTGTCCAGTTTTCAGACATTTATTTTGAACCATTGTATAACAGCAACTAGAAGGAGGGTTTTACCATATTGACATAGCACATACATTATGGCCCAATCTAAAAACAACAAATATTTACAATGTTATTTTGCATAGGGTCTGACCCAATCTTTTTATGGCATGATTGTATCTGCAGGCAAAGTATTAGGTGCTTACAAAAGTATTTAAATAAAAACGGAAAGATTGGTCAATAATGGCACACCACTATTGTCCGTTATATAAATTTGAGGGGGCTGGTCAAGTGCATAGGCTGCGTAGGCGAAAAAAGCAGTTGATGTGCCACAATGAACCAATCTACCAAAAGCAAAAACAATACAGATGACACACCACCATGACTAAATTTCATCTAAAGCCGTTTATTCCTTCATGCAAACTATGCATGAGCAAGCTGCAGGAAAATCAAACAAACAAAGTGAAAACAATATGTGAACCGTTTATATAAAGAGGATAAATAGCGTGTACCGATGGTTTTGTTTGTTGTCTGCTTTGCTGCCATGGTGCAATTGACGACGCCACAGGTCGTGAAGGTGCAGCAGTTACGTTGGAAGACTGAACCTACACATAGCGTTTGTCATATGTAGTGGCACTGTCGCTCTAAAACCACTGTTTAACACATTAAGCACTGCTACTGGTAATTCTCCTGATTAGCGCGCGTAGTCTTTCTATGACGTTTAAAGAGTTGGTGACGGCAGTTATATGGGGAAAAACGGTGTCAACATACGTTTTAGCATCGGTTTACCTAAGAAAATACCATTAACTTTGTTTCAATTACAAGCACTAAGTTTCTATACTTTTACTGTTTTTATTTTACCTGTTTCTTTCCCGCCATGCGTCTATTAATGACAACAGAAGCTTGTTTTACAATATCCTCCAGGGACAAACCGGTCAAGGAATTGTTGTTATTCTGTCGAACTTCTTTAATGCACTGGGCTATTTCAGTTCTTGGAATACAATAAAATATTAATAAAGTTTCATGCAGTTGATAGAATAACAAGCGCCAAAATATGTCTAACAATCTGAGCACAGCGTTCGTATGAACAGAATTTAGTTCGAGTTCTAGTTTTTGCATAGCGCGCATAAAGTATATTTTACTGCTGATGGCAACAGCTCACCTTGTCATGTTAGGATATATTTTTATCAGCTGATCCATGATGCGTTCGAAACTTCCCTTGTGCTGTGGAACCTGGGCCGGTGTTTGATTTTGTGTTGGGAACGATTGAGTGGAGTTCGATGTTGTTACAGGTCCCGGAGATAAACTGTTGGGGGTTGATGACGAACTTTCACGACCATTCTGTAAGAAAAATATCTCAACACTTTGCCAAGTGAACGCCGTTTGCAAATCATGTTGGCATTTAATTGTGTACTGTGTTCCACAAAGTGACAAGCAGCGTATCACCTTTACAAATGATTCCCTGAATTATATTTTCTATGTCACCCACTTTCGCCAAACATATATTCCTAAATTCTCAACAAAAAACGCCCGAAGTCAAATACCGTTGAATGATTCGGCCAGGATTGTTGGCTAGATAACATTTGAGATGGTAGTTGACGTTGAGTTGGTTGGGAGTGGTTTGGCTTCAGCGGAGTTGGTTTCTGTGGTGCAGATTGGTGTTGGGATGGTTTCTCCAGGGTTGGTTTGTGTAGGGATGGTTGGTTAAAGGTTGTGTTTTGCGAAACAGGCTGGTTTGGAATTGGATGACGTTGAATCGGTTGGTTTGCGGCTGTTTTATGCAAAGTAGGTTGGTCTGATACTTGAACTGTCTGGTGTTGTGTTGAGTTTTGTGGAGGTTGGTTTTGAGCTGGTTCTTGCGAACTTAATTGGTTTGTGGGTGGTTGGTGATGCTGAGTTGATTGATGTGGAGCTGGCGAACGAAGCAAATTCCTTCCGTGATCACCATTATTGTGAAATCTAATCAAAACATAAGATCAACCAATGACGATACAACCTACCGCTTGGACAAAGGTCACGCGATGACAAAGATGAAAGTTCAAATACTTACTGTGGGTGGTTTTGATTGTGGTGGTTGTTGTTGTAATGCGAATTGTTTGACATTGGTGGCGGAATTGCGAACTTGGGGTGCTGCATTCCTGTTGAGAAAAGAACATTTTAACTTTACTTCGCAATAAACTCAATGCAAAGTTTGTTTGAAAACTGCAAACCTGAAAAAAGGGTATAGCCGTTGCACACATGTTTTCCAAGGTCAAAAAAGGTAAACAATAATGTACCGAACCTTTGCGCACACAAACGTTATTGAATACCAAAAATANATTTGATCCCCAACACGTAAAAATCTGAATAATGGTAAAATTAGTTTGTTTACATCTCAATACGACATAAGTTTTTTTGGAGCCTGCTGTACATGAACCAGTAACTAACATAACAACTCCCTTTATCACTATCATGGCAAACATAAAGAGGAACCGCAAACTGATCAAATACTACTTACGTTTCGTTTTTGCTCAATAAAAACTTGATAAAATTTGGATAATGCGTTTCAACCAACAGCATCATTTCTGTGGTGATTTCCTTCGTAAAAACTTCATCATGAATTTCTCGCGGACCATTGCGTCGATAAAATTCTTCAAAAAAACTGCAAAAAAAAAAAAAAAATAATAGTTTCTCGCCAGAAAATAACATCTAATATGGATTGACAAATAGTCCAACAGCAGATATNCTTCCGTGATCACCATTATTGTGAAATCTAATTAAAACATAAGATCAACCAATGAAGATACAACCTACCGCTTGCACAAAGGTCACGCGATGACGAAGATGAAAGTTCAAATACTTACTGTGGGTGGTTTTGATTGTGGTGGTTGTTGTTGTAATGCGAATTGTTTGCCATTGGTGGCGGAATTGCGAACTTGGGGTGCTGCATTCCTGTTGAGAAAAGTACATTTTAACTTTACTTCGCAATAAACTCAATATTAAGTTTGTTTGAAAACTGTAAACCTGAAAAAAGGGTATAGCCGTTGCACACATGTTTGCCAAGGTCAAAAAAGGTAAACAATAAGGTACCGAACCTTTACGCACACAAACGTTATTGAATACCAACAATANAAAATAACATCTAATATGGATTGACAAATACCCACAGCCCAACAGCAGATATAAATATAGCAAAAGTTTAATGTGCAAACCTATATACAGACGACAGTTTCAACTGTTCTTCTTCAGAGACCGTGGACTCAAAATCAAGTACATTCATTCGAATCTGATTTGGAATTTGAAACGGAGTTTCAGATTGCTGATTTCTGTGAAGAAAAAACATTTGTCACAACACTGCAGAAGACCAAACATGAATTTTCAAACTTACTTTTCTATAATTCTCCGCGCTTCATCGGGATTCAAATATTTCTCATCGCCCAGAAATGTTTGCAGAGAAACTACGTTGGTTGATTTTTTCTTTGTTTTATTTTTACTTTTTCCCTTGGATGATTTTGCAACCTGCAAAAGAAATTCTGAAATGTAAGATTCCGTAAGATCAGCACCACGAAGGTCATGATTTCTATGAATCACTTACTTCATTTTTGTCTTCTTCTTCACGTTTTATGACAGTTATGTTGGAGGCATCGGTAGTGGAAAAAACTTAAAAACAAACGTTTCCAGTTAAGATAAAAGTCTGTGTTTTATGTGTTAGTTTTATTACATAAGTCAAACAACGCGAAACATCGCAGGAAATGTAATTCAACTAAATACAAAGTAGCAATTGGTAAGAAGTAGGGAGCTTGCAAAATGCTTAGTCAGTTTTACCTTCATTCAGTTTTGACAGATCTGGCTTCTTTTTAGCAATCTGTCAAACAAAAAGATCTGCAAGATCCTACTCATTGTTTAGATAACAAACAAAACTTAAAATCTTAAAAATTAAACAATTTTAACGGGTAGGTCATGGAAATAAGAAGGTCATACCAAATCGTCCGTGTCATAAATGATGTGAGCTACTTTATATGATTTCTTCCGTTCTTTGGCTTCTCTCATCAAACGCATACGACGTTCAAAATTACGATCACTTTTCGGGGTTGTCCCTTTAAGCACATGGGTAGTCTTTTCTTTGTTACGTTTGGGAATATGTACCTGGAAATACCAACGTGTAAATATGATTAAGTTGTAGACCAATTAAAATTTGATAATGTTTGGCCATGTACAAAGTGACGTACATCTTTTTTCGAGAAATTATCTTCATCGAGCATCAGAATTTCACAAATTAATCCGCCACAACCTTCTGTGAAACATGGAAGACCAAGTAGTTCCTGAAAAACAAAAACATTAATTTTAAGTCCATTAAGCGCTTTATAGTCTATTCTACAGTATCATGTGTTAACTTTAGCCTAATAGAAAAGTAGCTGTCTACTCTCCGATGGCATCTGTTCGGAAAAAATTCTATACATTCCTTGAATTTCGTTCAGAAGTTTGAAGCGCCCTGGTACGTTGTTAGATTGCGGGTTGTGAAGAGTAAGCGTGATGTCGGGTTGGCGATAAACACATGTTACTTTCCACATGAGTAAATTCTCCCATACTGATAATTTTGGACTTTACATTACATTAAAAAGAAGAAGTTCAATAAAGAAAGAAACTTTGCCGCACGACTTACCTTATCCCCGGACCGATCATACTGCAAGTGTTTATATTTCGACCAACATTTGAAATGAAAACTTGTGATGCAATCCCAGTCACAAAAAACTTGGATATATCCCTGTTAAATATTTAACATGTTTCACATTTATAAAAACTCAACTCGACCATTGACAAAAAACAAATCTAGCCGCAAAGGTAAAATCTTGTGAATTGGGGTTCTCCACATTGGTATGACTCACTATGAGTTTATGGCACAAATGCTAACTGGTAAATGTGTTTATGGGGCGTAGTCAGTTTTAGATTCGGAAAAAAGAAACGAAAAATCTTATTTTGGGGCATCAAGAGGGTTTAAATGGGAGAACAAATCAAAAATTTCAAAATTCATTTTATTGTTTGACATGACATATACTTAATATTAAAAAAATAATTGTTTTAAGGTTATTTCCATTAATATCGCCCCTTGAAACACGTGAACGATACCTCAAACTCTAGGTCGCCCACATAAATTTCCTTCCTTGAATATTCCTTTGCACAGTTTTCATATCTGCAATATGCATCGGGTTTTGGGGGATTGAACGACCAATTTACAAGATCGCCCATCATCACCCTTAATGTATTGATATTGGATTCGGGGATAACTTCATTCATACCTAAAAAGACATATTTGTATCTTTCATTAGCGATATTAATAGGTGGCATGTGAAAATTGTATTCACAGAAGTACTGTAACCAAGGTCTTAATATTCACAGCTTAGCCTTCAGACGACCTATTGCGAAAATGCAAATATCAAATCTTTCTCATATTTGACTGTGACAAGTTGTACGGTGGGCGCGGCACGTGGGACAATCACCACTTTGGTGTTGGCTTGTGGAGCAGCAGAGGTTCTCATACATACCAGGCCAGGTTAAAACTCCGGGAAAATTCTTCTTTTTGATTAATTGCATTCCACTTTCGACGGTTGGTGCGACATTGGAAAAACTGTGGTACAAAGTTTTTTTAAAGGTGTTGTACATTAACGTCACCCGCGTAAACTATATTACCTCAAAAACCAAACTTCGCTACACAGAGGCAATTTTATCAGCCGACTTAAGGTGAAAAATATCAATATTCGTAGTAACGGTAAAAACCTCAGTTACAACAAGCGACACAATAAATTGAAAAGGTAAAAAATGGGTGAATCGAAACAGAAGTTACAAAATACATTACAATACATTGCATTGTACTAGCTATCAAAATAGAAAACTTCTAGGTAACTTACTTTGTTAAATATTGCCGTTTTAAAATTTTTACATTTTGGGGGCCTGTGGGTGAACCGATGGGTGAATTGGGGTAAAAAGTTGACAGTGCACAACTTCAGATACACATCTATCATGTGTGAAAATTCGAAGAAATTTGAACAGCTCCTTCATGACCAAAACGTGGGAACAAACTCGCGTTAGACAGAAAAAAAGAAAAAAGGAAAAAAAAAACAGAGTAAAAACAATATGTGTCCCCTTCGTGGAAAGGGACCCATAATTATTGTCGTCATTGACCAAATGGTTTTGCAAACATAAGCTAATTGCTGCAGGGCAAAGGTATGGAATGTCAGAGTGTCAGGTTTGTGATTTTATTTAAATCCGTTTAAAACTTAACAGTCACACCACTAAAACTTAACAAAACTTAACAACTACTTTCAATGTTTACCCCCACAGTATACAATTGCAATTATAGTTAAAGTTAAAAATTATTCAGTTTTCCTGTAATTTCATCTCACAATTTTCNATTTACATTTTTGGGGCCTGTGGGTGAACCGATGGGTGAATTGGGGTAAAAAGTTGATAGTGCACAACTTCAGATACACATCTATCATGTGTGAAAATTCGAAGAAATTTGAACAGCTCCTTCATGACCAAAACGTGGGAACAAACTCGCGTTAGACAGAAAAAAAGAAAAAAGGAAAAAAAAAACAGAGTAAAAACAATATGTGTCCCCTTCGTGGAAAGGGACCCATAATTATTGTCGTCATTGACCAAATGGTTTTGCAAACATAAGCTAATTGCTGCAGGGCAAAGGTATGGAATGTCAGAGTGTCAGGTTTGTGATTTTATTTAAATCCGTTTAAAACTTAACAGTCACACCACTAAAACTTAACAAAACTTAACAACTACTTTCAATGTTTACCCCCACAGTATACAATTGCAATTATAGTTAAAGTTAAAAATTATTCAGTTTTCCTGTAATTTCATCTCACAATTTTCATAAAGGAGCAACAACTTACTTATTTAAATGATACTGGGCACGGGCACTTGAATAAAAAACCATTGGATGGCAATAATCCTTGCTGCTTTGTTTCATGATCTTTGCGAAAAAGTCGAGAGAGCGGGCGACCTCCAGCGGCGTGTGCGTCTCCAGTGACGAAATTCCGCGCGCGTAAACCAGAATAAAGTTTTCCACCGCCGTGACTTTCCACTCCTGTTCAATGGCAATTTAATTGTTACAAATTGCGAGTATTTGATCAACGAGTTTGTCAATTCGGGCAGCTACTGTTTCCTGTACTCACACAATGCCGCCGCTATTTAGAGCAAACACATCGACGATTACGTCCGTTTTCTCATGAGTGACGTGTAACAAAGAGTGGCAACTGGCATTTCACACGTACCGACTCTAATTGCAGACTGATGGCGACAGCAATATGTTTTTTTGAAAGGTATGAATTTTTGGCGGTAGCCATGAAAATAAACTGTGTGATCTCAAAACCTAAAAATACCAATTCTACAAACGGGACAAATAAAATCTTTTTTCTGGAATCTAGTTGTTTAACTGGTATGATTTTTTCATTTGTTCCAAGATATTTTTACTTTTCAGTCTACGTATTGAAAAACGTTCAAGGTTTTAGACCTCATTTTCCCATAACTTAAGTTGCTATATTGCAAACTTTCGTTGAACTGAAATTGTACACGTTGTTTATCAACGCAAGAAAAAGAAAAAAGTTGGGTCAACCCTTCATGAACTCCTTTTACCACTCCTTACAACAATAACCACTTGGAATGTACAAAGTAGTAGATGAGACGATCTTTGTGAAGTGTTATTTGGCGCACTTTAAAACTACTTGTGCAGCGACAAGGCGGTTCCCGCTTGCCCAAAAATGAAATTCAGCAAAATTTCAATGGATAAGGACATCAAAGTTAACCAGCGGCCCACAGAGGGTTTGGTTAACGTCAAGGAAAGCATCAAAACATATAGCAGGTGATTACGGGTAAAAACGTTAAATTTGCATTAACTTGGTTTCGGTTTAGCTTGGTGGTATTTTTTCNTTTAAAACTACTTGTGCAGCGACAAGGCGGTTACCGCTTGCCCAAAAATGAAATTCAGCAAAATTTCAAAGGATAAGGACATCAAAGTTAACCAGCGGCCCACAGAGGGTTTAGTTAACGTCAAGGAGAGCATCAAAACATATAGCAGGCGAATACGGGTAAAAACGTTGAATTTGCATTAACTTGGTTTCGGTCTAGCTTGGTGGTATTTTTTCTCTACTAATCGTTCACAANTATCAAGTAGTAACGAAGTCATTTCCGAAAAATATTCGGCTACAGAATGGCATCCAAGCATTACATCACTGTTTCAGGTGCTTCACACCCCACACAGTCTCCACTCACAGCGGGATTGAATGGGGGTCGTTACGTGTGAGAGAAAATGTAAGTAGTAATTGGCGGTGATATGTTTTTGATCCACTTCAAGCAAAGACACCAGTGGTTGAAAACTCAGGATTTTACACTTGAGTTTTTATCAAGCATGATGTATTGGTGATTTTGAAGTATTACATAACCAAACAATGTCTTTGAATTCATCAAATTGAAGAGCAAAGTGAAATTAAGTAGCGCAAATGATAATCACAATGCGTCGGACAGAAAACTGTAAATTTCGTGTACAGTGACGTTAAGATTTTTTGGTCTGGAGGCAGAAAAAGGTTACGAAGCGATTATGCACGGAGCTTTGACTTTTTTTCGCGAGCTGAATCTCGAAACAATAAGGTTATTGTGTAGAGTTCCGCCACCAGTGAGGTTAGCTGATGCAAGTAAGCGTGGGGTGCGAATGACCCGTGTACGTCATGCTTGTTATCGTCACATTAACTAGCGCACAATAACAAGTGCGTTTAGTGCGATTTCGATGTCAAGGACGCTTTTCTGTAATGACGTCATCAAGTGGACGGTGTCGTGTTCGTGTGACTACTGCTACCGACAACACTTGTAACGGATGCGCGGTCCGATTTCAATTAATTTCCTCTCGCGTGGCAAGTCACCCGGAAAAATATCCGAGTCACAAATCCGAGTACCGACTAGAAAGCATTGTTAGTCAAGCTGAATTATTACTGGTTTGAAGGCACTCGAGAAGTTCAACTTTAGTCATAGAAAGTTTGTAATGGAATGTGCGTCTTAGTAATAGTGACATGATTTAAACTCTGGATCAATTTTTAAGCTGAAATGGGTAAAGAAGTTTTTCGGGTGGAACTTTTGTGAACAAAAGCTTTGTAACTAGCAGTTTGCCAAATCTGGGTCGGTTTTGGCAACTTACTCAATTCATGCCGGTAACAGATGTATCGCGCTCTGCTATTCAAACCCACGAGTCGCAGCAAACAGTCTGACGTCAGGTGAAAGAGGCGGGGATTTGCGTTCGCCGTTCAATTATCAGCTTGTGGAAGAGGGGGAGGCAAAACAGGGTCGGAGGTGAAGAATAGCACATAAGGAAACTTTTACCGCGTGTTTGTCTTTTTGCCCATTTTACGTCAACAGCGAGGTAGCACCTGAGCAGAAGCGGTCGAACCACCAATTGCGCACACAACAAAGGCGCTCAAGGCTGTGAGTGTAGAAAAAGCCTTAGAGGACTTATTTCTACGCACCATTGCTCACCTGGGCTGGATTTGTCTGCTTGATGTAGGGCTGCAGTCACGCGACAATTGTTTGCAGTGGAAAAGTAGCAAGTGGAACCGATGCTTTGCTCGAAATTGCGCGTTAGATTACGTAGCCCACCCCGACACGCAAACCCTATTTGGGAGCGGGTTGTTGGTGGCCTCGACAAAAGATCTAATAGTTTCCGGGTTGAGAGATGTGCGTATTTCGCCGCCGCTTTCAGGGTTGATTTCAGGTGGCGTTGCACGATGTCAACCCCTAGTTACTGTCACAGTCCGCTGAGCAGGTTTACGTTCTCCGCGCCCGCACTCCAGCGATTAATGTGAGTCACAGTTTGGGTGAACAGTGCGAGTGGTGCACGATCGCTGAGATCGCAGTTCCAGTTGGTTCTGGTGAGTGATACGGTCGTGCTCGACGGCGGTTGAAGTCTACTGGCAAGGGAGATTTGCTTGCGGAGTAAGTGAGGTGAAGTGGAATGACAGTTTACTCAAAAGAGCGAATCGCACGCGATGTTTTGCTTACACCGCGGCGTAGAGACTGCAAAAGCGCAGCCAACAGCGACATTACATACTTTTACGATTTGCTAAAATGCGCTATACCGCTTTCGCACGCAATTTCGCTTTAATTTAGAACTTAAACAATGTAGTGAGCAAATAACAAGGGCGTGACGTGTTGACGCAGGTGCGATAAAGTTTTATGCAGCGGAAAATTACAAGTTTACTAGCTTCAACTAAGAACAACAGTTCCTTAATCCGACGAAGATACCGTCCATCATGTCGGCTTTATCAGATTGCGACGACAACTCCGCTCCAGGGAGAAACGAACGCGGGCCGAGCTCGCGAAGGCAGTCTAGCTTTGTGCGATCACCAGAGTGAAACGCGATCGTTGCTCACTCGCATCCCGGCCTGTCACTGAAAAATTTCGCATTTGAAACCTCGCCAGCCGCCGTCATAGCGCCAACAGAAGCAAATTCGTCACCTGTCACGTGATCCAAGGAGATAACTCGGCGAGACCACACGCAGACAAACATGCGTCGTCAAAAATTGACTCGGGTTGTTTCGTCTTATAGCATGGGCGTTTCATCCCACGCAGAAACGCAACGCATTGTGTTACATTGTATTGATTTGACCAGCGTTGCTGATATCTCCGAATACTTGCGAAAAAACGGCGCAACTAGTTGACGTCAATATACGGCCCTATTGTTGAATGCGATATAGATATAGACATGGAATTACGTCACGCCGCATTAATGATCTTCAACTAGTGGCACAGTGATGGTGCCAATCCACACTGCGTGCTGCTTAACACGTATTTCACTGCGTCATGATTAGTTGATATTGACGTAATACGTGGCTCAGCTGTTGTTGAACCCGTTGGAACCAGTAAACAGTAAACAGCTGACAGGATACGGTAATATCCTTGTGTTTAAAAAAACAACCATAGCACTTTCACGTTGAATTATCTGCTGTCGAATGACAGACAATGTCCATACGTACCTATTCGAAGATTACAGAAACACGCACTTGAAATTTGGGACATGAAGTGGTTGCGATAGTGCTAAGGGAGCTGGGGTTATAATGCAAAGAGACAGCGAGTGAGAAAGAGGTGACGTGTGATGGATGGTCACTCCACTCAAGACCACGATCGTTCACTCAATCATTTCTTTGTTGATTGCCGAGCGCGCCTGCACAAAATCAACTCTAGACCGGGAAAACCGATCAGTCAGCGACACGTCATCAAAACAAAGGTGAAGCGTTAATGCAGGATAAACGTTAGTAAAGCTGTGGTCCATTAGCGGCGCAAATGCGCAACTGGCGGGATAATTGTGGAAAGCGGCCGGGCGAGTGTTTAGCGCGAAAAGAGACGCGAAGCAAATCACGAAAAGACGGATTTGCGCTGTTCACACAACTTAGCCTCATCCGTTCGCTCGCCCGGGGCTGAAAAATGCGAAAACATCAACAGTTGACTGAGATGTGCATCTGAGAAAGAGCGGCCTTTATTGTGCGGACGAACAGCCACTTAAAATCGACCATGCGTTACACAGCTACCAGCGTAACGGGGCGGCTAATCACCAGGTAAATATGCGCCCGCGCAATGTTACCGACTTGGAGGTTACCGACGCTCACTGGCTAACTTGTCACGCAACTGTTCTGCCTGGCGATAGATTCCCATGCTTAAAAGAGCGCATTTAATTGTTGCCCAACAACTACCAATATCCGCAAAAGCGAGGCACAAAAATTTTGTCCCTCTCAAATTGATTTGAAGTTGAAGCTTACACAGGAGTGGCAGTAAGCGCTGACAGTGCATGTTAAGGCGGGGAAGCAACAATTTCAAGTATGCGCAGTTGAAACAAAAAGAAACCTTGCGCAAATCATTGGGGTAAAGAAGGGGGAACCTAATCAGTGTGTGAAATGTTGCGGCTTTGATGATTATGCTGGAGCTCGAAAACTTGTGATAACCTCTATTGCCAAAATGAAGCATAAACATATCTTGAAAAGATATATTTGTTTGAGATGTCATCCGTTTAACGTCCGTCACACTGTCATATTATATGTTTTGATGGAGCGCATAGGCCAATAAAAACCCAAATCGAATCAACATCGAGCGGATTTGGATTGTTTGCCGAAGCGGGGAACAAACAACACCACATGCGTCGGCTTAATTTACGGCATTAGTCAGAAGAGACGCTTGTTTTTAGCGAGCACGGCGGAAATCCAATAAACTGTTAGCTCGAAGGGTATAAAGCTCCCGTCGCGAAAACAGAATCTATTGAGGGCATTAAAAATCGCGAGGGCGTAAAATATGAGCTAAGCTGCGACATTCCGGAAAGGCAAATCCGTGGTAAGATTTTCCTTTTTTGCCTGGCACTTCCGACATCTGTGCTTTCAATTTTCGCCGCTTCGATGCAAAGCGGTGTCCGTAAGTTCGTCTCTCTCTCTCTCTCTCTCTCGCCTATCAAGAGAGAGGTATTAGCCTGGAAGTGCGTTTTTCTGCGGTTGCCAGTCGCCTACAGCATTAACCATTTTTAAAAACGTGCGATAAGTGTCAGGCGAAGGAATTAAACGCGCGCTAGGTTTACGCCGTCGACAAACAGACAGCTAGCGAGTGAGCAACAACTCAGGTATTATGCAGTAGCGCAATAATAGATTCACTTGGNTTATGCTCGATATGAGCCAGTTACCAAATTGCAACTACTTTCATGTCGTAAACAAACACTTTCATGCCAAATTGATTTCAGATTATTGTGATTTCAGTGATGGCAATCTTTGAAACACCAAAAAGTGGAATCAATGTTAATTGAGTTTTCTGCTCGTAAAAAAAAACAGCCTTGACAAGATAGAACTAATACACGACGGTTGAATCAGCCACGTTACCGCTTTTGCTGTTACAAATTACTCGAAAAGTTAAATTTGTCAGCTTTGCGAGTAAATCACTATTTTTATTTTTAACTTTTAATGTGGGGCCTTGGTTGGTAAACCAAAACATCGCACCGACAAGCCCCATCAAACTGCCCTTTGATCACGGAGCAAGTTTGTGGTTCATAGGCCAATCAGCCCACGAGACCGAGTACACATTTTGTTTGTTCACCCTTTTCCGGACGCCGATGATCAAAGACTGCGTCATCCAATAATACTTCACCGATCAACATGCAGTGTCAATAATATGACGTCAAATCGATATTTAGTCAACCGAAGCGCAAGATATAAGTTGTGCAACGTCATACAATATGCTATTAAAATCGATCCATGGTCACGTTGCAGAAAAAAGGTTAAAGGAAAATCTGATTAATGAAAAATTTTGTTATACTTGCAGAGAAAGTTCATTATTATCATCAGTGTGGTCATGGCTTTGTCAGCACTTGCTTGTGCCTTGCCGAGCTTTTTAGATCAAGAACTTATTATCAACGACCTAAACAGCAACAGCACCGAACTCAGTCATAACGAGTAAGTTTCTTGGAAAATATAAACAAAACACAAAATGTAATGGATTTTTTAGATGTCTNTTATGCTCGATATGAGCCAGTTACCAAATTGCCTACCTACTTAAATTCAGATTATTGTGATTTCAATGAATGCAATCTTTGAAACACCAAAAAGTGGAATCAATGTTAATTTAGTTTTCTGCTCGTAAAAAAAACAGCCTTGACAGGATAGAACAAATACACGACGGTTGAATCAGCCACGTTACCGCTTTTGCTGTTACAAATTACTCGAAAAGTTAAATTTGTCAGCTTTGCGAGCAAATCACTATTTTTATTTTTAACTTTTAACGTGGGGCCTTGGTTGGTAAACCAAAACATCGCACCGACAAGCCCCATCAAACTGCCTTTTGATTACGGTGCAAGTTTGTGGTTCACTACGGCAATCAGCCCACGAGACCGAGTACACATTTTGTTTGTTCACCCTTTTGCGGACGCCGATGATCAAAGACTGCGACATCCAATAACACTTCACCCATCAACATGCAGTGTCAATAATATGACGTCAAATCGATATTTAGTCAACCGAAGCGCAAGATACAAGTTGTGCAACGTCATACAATATGCTATTAAAATCGATCCATGGTCCCGTTGCAGAAAAAAGGTTAAAGGAAAATCTGATTAATGAAAAATTTTGTTATACTTACAGAGAAAGTTCATTATTATCATCAGTGTGGTCATGGCTTTGTCAGCACTTGCTTGTGCCTTGCCGAGCTTTCTAGACCAAGAACTTATTATCAACGACCTAAACAGCAACGGTACCGAACTCAGTCATAACGAGTAAGTTTCTTGGAAAATAAAAACAAAACACAAAATGTAATGGATTTTTTTAGATGTCTTTGTGCAATCTTCAAAAGCAATAGAATTTGCCTTTTTTCAGTTACGACGAAAAAGAACGCAACTTTGAATTCTATCAGCGCTGCTATATGCCACTAGAACACGCAATCGTGCACAACCACAGTTTTGTGATGGACCACGGAGATATATCAGTACAAAAATGTGTGGATGCGCTAACCAACGACAGTCTAAGTCAAATTGAGGATCCAGAATCAATGGAATTTATACACGACGCCGATCTCTTCGCAGAGGACGGTGTACTACCAAACTTTGACGGCGATATTGACGTTGATGAACTATTTGGGTATGGCGACTACGAAGAGGCGTACACGGAGTATAATGATGTAAGCATAATGGAAAATATTGAATGGCCACCTGGAAGTAATAACCAAATACAAGTGGCGGATCGCTCGCTCTATCACCAGCTGTTAACGTTTGCGCTGGGTGCGTTTCCGGTCGAGCACGACCTGAAGGCAATGTGCGATCCTGCATTGTCCGAAGAAGCTCGAATCTATCAGATTATCGTCCACCTGGTGATAGGGTTTTTCGTTCCCTTCGCAGCGATTGTTGTGAGCTACATTTCGATCGCCTACATGATCGGGAAAAGAGCGCGGGAGCGATTGGAACCTGAAGTCGCGGATGACGCTCATGTTGGACGACGGATGTCGGACTTTCTTAAGCAGTTTGTCACCGGCGGAGGAAGTTTTCGAACTGATGGTGAACGGACGCCGCCATACAACTGCGGTAGTTCGCCATTGTTGCGGAGGGGTTTACGCCAGAAGCGCAAAAAACTGGAGGAAAGTACTAACCTTGTAGCAAGCGACCTCAACAGCGAACCAGACGGACAAGCAAGTCCTTCGCGTGCGTACCTCACCACGAACACGAATCAATCAGTATCAGCAGTGAAAACACGAAGGGACGGGGAAAGCGAAATAATTGCCGCCAGCGCCCCTTGCACCCCCCTCCAGCAGAGCGCAACCAAATCGCCTCGAGCAGCAGCACAGTCAGCTCACATGAGGAGAACAAGTGGTGGGTCGGCGAGCTCGGCGGAGAGTTTTCAAACCGACCAGACGTCAATACACACAAGCCCAAGCCCCGGTGTGAGGTTATCAGCACCGACGTTTATGAATCAAGATAAGGTGCGCCCAAAGCTTCGTTTATCTCAATTTTGGGATTACTTTCCTTGCGCTGGGTTTAAGCGCAGAGCGAACCGCAAAGTTGTAGCAGTCTGGACGAAATTCACTTTTCCGTTGCCGAATAAATCGCGCAATTTTATCACGTAACCTATGTTTATTCATGGTGTATATATAATTTTCACAAAATTTTATTTCATAAAACTGTTCAAGGTATGACTGAAAAGAACGACTACACTTTGTTCAAAAAGTTTTGTTGTGGCAGTCTTTTTTGCCGCCAGGAAAACCTTCTACTTTTAAAATTTTCGTTGTACATTTAGACTTTAGTGAAACGTGCCTGCTCCGCGGAAAGCAGTACAAGTACGACAGCCTCAACACAGGGGAATCCCCCCACACGCTGGTCAAATGACGTGTTTCGCAGCAACTCACTGGACGAAGAATTAAAAAAGCAACAGACCACGGATGCAAATCATCAGCAGCACGAAGCGGGTATGAGCAGCAGCAGGAGCGAAGCGCGAGATGCGGCTGGGCGTTTCGTTGTTAAAGGTTTCGCTTTAATCGCCTGCAGCCTTTAAAGCGATTAAGGTCAAACTCTCGTCTGCCAAAGTTCAAAAATGTGCATTAAAAGGTTCCAGAAGTTAAAAAAACGCTGGACCAGTGTTACAAACCTCTGATTTCCTGAAAATTGTATAATGCTTTTAACCAAGTGGTTGAGAATCCACGCAGTGTAAAATTAAATAAACAAATAGTCCAAACATATTAGTGCGAACAGGCAATACTCCTTCAAAAGTATATAAAGCATAAAGCATACAGCCTATCTTATACAAAGGCCGATGACTGATTGCAGTCTTTTTTTCAGAAATGCAATCACCCAACGACGCACAGGACAATAATTCGGCGTCCTCAAAACTCGGCTCCGTCACGCCAACTCGTGTTCACAAGCACAGCGTCAGTGATTCTACGCAGGATGTCTGGCAAGGAAGCCATACACGGCTTTACACACAGAAATCGGAAAACACCAAACCTCGACCTTTTAACCGACAAATTTCAACAACTTCAAGTCACTACAGAAGTCGGGCGTACTCAGCACAATCCCGCGGCAGTTCAGGTTTGAGTTGCAGCATACTAGTTGATCGATAACATGTTGCTACCAAGCAGAGCAATGTAATTTATAAAACGCCACACATGTTACGGCCACCGTTGCTGATTTCCACGCAGTAGTTGATTAAGCGGAAACTTGACCCTTCGAGGACAAACAAATACTTTTTAACAAATTTTTGAACTAAGGTATTGTAGTTTAACCTTCGAAAATTTGTGACGCAGGAACGGGAACGTTACGAAAGACGATAGTGCACAAGAATGCCGAGCGACACATGCGCGTTTCTCGCACAGTTCTTACATATGTTCTCGTATTTGCGATCTGCTGGCTTCCACAGAGAATTGTGCACACCTTGTTTATCACAGAGGTTAGTACCAAACCTACTAGAAATGTTACCAACATTGGCAATTAGCTTAAGTTATTTTATTTAGAACTTGGTCGGAAAAAGCGGATACTTTTGCCACGCGGTGACAGCTTCGACGCGAATTCTCACTTTCTTCAGTGTTTTGTTAAACCCGATCGTGTACGCGATCTCACAGCGCGAAATCCGCCACTACCTGCGCCAGAAGTTGACAGGGGTGTTTAAATGCGGATCCTTGAGGGGCAGAAAACGCTCCCAGAAACTCACAGAACAAAACGGCGAACAAACCAACGGATTAGCTGGAAACGAGAACCGCGATTTTTCAAGAGTTGCTGAACACAACTTGACAAGCGACGACATTTCGAGGCGAGAACGTCATTTACGAAATCGCGAACTCTGGTCGAGGATGGTGAATCGGCTGGGACGGAAAAGTATGCGGACATCGCTGACCGCGAGTACCGTGCACGGCGGAGAGGAAAAAAAGAGCGACGGGACAATTGACGAGGAGAAGGAGGAGGAAAAGGGTCAGAGTTCGAAAGATCAAAGTTCATCTAATTCGTTTAAGCTGGTCTGGGAAGATTGGCAACAACTGATGGACATAGCTGGAAAAAAGAACGGATCGAATCCACCCATCAAAGACACCATCTTATGAGATGGGCCCGAAAATTCAATGTCAGATCGTTGAAAAAGTTCCCGTGGCGTTTTTTGGTTTCCAAAGGGTTGCAAAGTTCAAGAGAGTTCAACTGTTGGACAGCATTAAATTACAGCATCTACCTCGGCGTTGAAACGAAAATAAGACTTACTACCACTCTGGACCATTTCAACACGCGCACATACGACGCTGTCCTTGGGTTACGCAGGACTTTGCAAAAAACGTGTTACCAACGTTGTGTTGTCGATGTTGTGTTATTTGCGCTTGTAAGATTGATCGTTAAATAAAGTTTTATCACGTGACAACTTTCTACCAGTGGGTTTTTTTTAGCAAACGAGATTAAGATAAAAATGTGAGGGCTTCATTACCACCACAACAAATGCAAACAAAGGTCACAAATGATTTAAAACTTCATGTTTGATATTGAGCTTCAAATGAAAAACTTAAATTTAGACTTAATTTATGTTTACTTTACTGGTGTGTTCAATACCCTATTTTAATGGTTTAATGAAAAACTTTGCCTTTATACCCCTACACAAATGTTAAGAAAAAAGGTAAATAGTAAATGAGTATCAGGTATTTTATTATTAATTTTTCCAATCNTAAAACTTCATGTTTGATATTGAGCTTCAAATAAAAAACTTAAATTTAGACTTAATTTATGTTTACTTTACTGGTGTACTCAATACCCTTGGTATGTTCAATACCCTGTTTTAATGGTTTAATGAAAAACTTTGCCTATATACCCCAACACAAATGTTAAGAAAAAGGTAAATAGTAAAGGTATTTTATTAATAATTTTTCCAATCAAGGGCATCGGCATTTTTTTGCCAAACAGTAAGTANTATACCCCAACACAAATGTTAAGAAAAAGGTAAATAGTAAAGGTATTTTATTAATAATTTTTCCAATCAAGGGCATCGGCATTTTTTTGCCAAACAGTAAGTAAATTGAATAAGTCATTCAGCTGCTTTTCTGTTTGCATACAACCAATTGTAGTCATACATAGTAGTAAGTGGTTTATGAGACACACAGAATTTTGTGAAACAACTTACCTCTGTTCGGTCTGCTTCTTTTTTTGCTTCAACTTCGTGATTTGCTCTGTCCCGGGATTTACTCTGGTTTAAAAAGTTTTTGAATTTATTTCCTGATACTCATCCAGCATTCAGTTTGCAATCACAGAAAATAAAAAATTCAAAAATCTGTTACTCTCTTTTGGAGATATTTTAAACGTAGTTTGTTTGTGATAAAAAGCTTTGTTTCAGAAAAATAGTTACCCCTTTTCTTTCTGAAGTCTTCTCTGTGGATGTGGAATCTTTTGCTTTTACCTGAAACAACATTCAAGATTGCAAAATACTTATTGCACAACAACAGAGCAAATAAGTTCAAATTACATAGTTTCATAAATATTTTGGCCTTTTAAGTTTGAGCAACACAGTGTTCAACATAAGTTTGTATTGCATTAAATTAACTGCAAATGTTGGAATAGTAAATGAAGCAAGGTCAGACAATATTTATGTTTTAACCACTACATTAGACCAAATTACCTGAGTTTTGCCATCTTTTTTCTTTTCTGCCTTTTTTTGTTTCCGTTTGGACTTCAGGTATTCGCTATCTGATAAACCTAAATTACACAACAAAGTTAAATTTCAACATAGTGTTAATATGGCACCATTACTTTTTGTTATCATAATCACAACAATGAATGATAGTTGTTTTGCACCAGTTGCGTTTTACACAATACAATTAGGATTTCTCTGTTCATTTCTAATTATTGTTTGAGCCATTTTCCAACATGTAAAATTTTCATTGCAGAAAAACTTATTGCAAAAACAAAGTTATTACAGTCAATTTTTCTAAATCAAACATAACATGTTCTGTTCAATTCTGTTTCTGCTTATATGTTTAAGGAAATATGGCATGGGTTTGTATCCTTTCTGTTCAAGCGTGGACTACAATATTGAATTCTGTGAAACTTGTATATATATCACACATGATTATAATGTTAAACTTGTATATATTGTCAAAACTGAATGTGTCCTTTCTTTATAATCAGATAGAATTTGAAAACAACACAGCAAAAAGGATAATTTTTTTCAAATGGACCCAGTTGTTGGTCTTTGAAGTGGTAACACAAACATGTGGTGAAACAATATGAACTTCATGATTACAGACCAAAAATGGTCTAAAATCTAAAAAAATCCATTCTGTAGCAGAACCCACACTAAACAATCACCCATACTAATTTTGACTAAAAGTCACTTACTTCCTATTGAATCTTCATCAGAAACTAAAGGTGGTGGATCTTCCATAATCTATGAAATGAGAACTTTCATGAAACAAATATTGTGCTGAAAAGATGCAATGACCAGATAAAGTATGTAATGTGATGGCCTATATCACGATGAAGTTGACCCAGCTGATTCGGAGGTAACTGGGTTATAACCATTTATCAAACACACCTCAATCTCTTATGGCAATCACAAGGAAAGTTAAGACCTGTACACGCAAAGTACACACAATATTTTAAAAATATTTACCAAGCTAAAAAAGGAACAGATATTGGCCAAAAAAGTTAGGTAAAGAGTTCCCAAAGATTGCAAATCACATTGAATTTGGTTTCCATGGAGCGGATCAACAAACATAGTGTAAATTTCAAAATGTTTCACAAGAATTGTACAAACAAAACTAAAACATTTATATCAAATTATGCATTCCAGCAAACTAGGCTGCAACACAACAACTCCTACTAAAACCTACAAAGATTGGCTTTCTTCTGGTGTTGCTATTATTCTTTTTTGACTTTGGTAATTCTTTTCCGAGTTCTTTCTCATGCAGATCACCTGCAATACGGTAAATATCAAACATACAAATGTTGCAAGTTGCATAAAATCACTTACACAATGCAACAAGAAGTTTTTCCATTTCCAATTTTTCCTTGTCACTCATGTCACACATTTTCAATCCTAGCTTAGTGGTCTCAATTGCCCATTGTAACTTTCCTTCCATTTTTAATGCTTCTGCTCGCCTATGATAAGCTTTGGCCCATTTCGGAGTTAAACAAGTTGCTCTGTAACCATCAGCAATGGCCAATCTGTACAGTGCATATTATCACATTCAGTAAAATGTTGAAAATGACAAAATAATTGAGACATACTTAAAATTTTCAAGTTTCATTAAAGTGATGCAACGGTTGCAATACAAAACAGAACTGAAGGAATAGTCATTTATTGCTTCTGTGTAAATACTTAAAGCTTGTTCCAGTTTGTTGTTCTTAAAATGTTCATTTCCAAGATCTTTAAACTTCAGCATTTTTCCCTGCAACAAGTAAAATCAAGTACTACTACATTTTACAGTTTAAAATGTTGGATTAAATAGTGTGATAAATTGTATGGGCCTTTAAGTTATTATTTTGTAAATTTTGTCTGACACCATAAATAGTGAAAGTATAAACTTGTCAACTATGAAATGAAGTAACTGAAAGATTTATTGTTTTTTCACAAAGGGAAGCCATGTTTCCACTTTTGCACCCACATTTTTTCACACAAATGACAAGAAGTAATGGTTTTGGGAAAACTTACAACTTGGGCAAGTTTGAGGGAAAGTTCGGTTACAACATCACGTCCATCAAAGGTGATTTTATGAACAGTGGCTGCAAATTGTTTTCCAGCTAACAAAGCAGCAAAAACTCTCCTCTCAAATGAAGTTCGGGCACCTTTGGATGCTGCAGGTGTTACGGTTTCAGGACTCGAATGTTGTTTTGATATATCTGACATGGAATCACTAAAAACATACCAAAAATGTATGAGTTGTACACATAACAATGAGTTCTATTTCAGCATTTGAGTTACACAGTTTAATTAATTTGACATACTAGGACATGGATAAACGGTTGTATTTTTTATTATTATAGCTGTGTGCTTTTAAGCAGCACACAACTCCCCGAAATTGGATTGTGATGAAAGAATAGACCATGTTTAAAGAAATTGGTATTTAATGGAAGTATCTTAAACCACCTAATGCACTTGGATAAACTCCTGCGCTAAGCAGGTGAAACATGCAAGAAATCCAAGTAAAATCATGAACAAATTGAAAATGACGTTTTCATTGTCTTTTTCTCTATTGGGTCCCACAGTTACCTATAATTTTTATGACATGATTGTTTCTGCAGGCAGAAACCCATGGGTTCCCACATATGCAAAGTTATAATTATGCATGTCAAGGGTAGAAAAAAAAACATAATGAAATCAACATGTATACAAGAATGTGACACATACAGCACAATTGATGGAATGTTTAAACTAGTTAGTATTTGCATATTGTAGTGTTTCATTCCACACATAAGTGGATCAACCATAAGGCACAAATTTGGACACTTAGCATTACAGTTGATAACATTACGTACCATAAAAATTTGATTTGTTGTTGCCCTCTGGCAACTGTGATTACTCTTGTCAAATCAGATGGTTGATACTATAAAAACAAGTCTAGGGTATTAAAAGTCTGATAAGGTATTAAAATACAAGAAAAACATAACCGAATTAGGAAGTTTTTCATAGTGTATTAAAGCTTTTGCTCTATATTACCTCATCAACACGACTCAAAAAGTCAAAAATGGCAATAAGATCATTTCTTTTTTGTGAAAGTTTTTCCATCCCAGCATGAGCTTCCATCAGCATTCGACAACAATAAAGACCTTGTTCATATTGTGCAGGATCAACAACTGCCCTGCATATAAGGTACAAAGAACACATTATCACCCAATACATTTGGATGTGATAATTACTAAATTAGGCAGTAAAAATCGCTAAACTGACAAAAGTAATCAGATAAGAAAGTGTTACTTTTGGATGTGCGTATTAAAGATGCTGCAAAACTACAATCGGGTTTGGTTAAGCATTTTTGGAGCATGACGACTCTCACAAACATGACATTAATAGATTAGATTAACTTGCAGAAGAATGATATTGTAGGTCGCAATTCCTCGATCACCGAGGTGGATGTTTGAAAACTTGTTTAAAACTGTGCTTGTTATATTATATTTGCCAGTTTTGGTCAAGCACCCAGACCCATTCTTCGCTTTGATTGTGCCTGATGCATGCATATTGCTTTGACATCAGCAGCAGCAGCAAACCTTGTAAAAATTTTCACTTCCTTCTAGCAATCATTACCAGCTTTGAACAAACCAACAGACTTAAAACTCTGAATTGTTTGCTTCCTTATAAATCATGGACAAAATTTAAAAATAACCTTGTATGCAGTAACAATGTTTAAGGCTGCAGTTAATGCAAACCCTTGTCTCATAATATAGGGATGTTTCGCAAAATACATGAAAGTTGTAGGATTGGATAATATAGGAACAAGACGTTTCATTTTAATTGCTGTTTCTTGTTATCTACACAAGTAACATTATCATTTTTAGACAGTATTCTATAATTTGCTTCTTGCTTCTTGACTTCTTGAAACAACATGCTCTCCAAACTGACAAAATCCCATTTTTCATTAAATTTGGTCCAACTAAGGAGCAATGACACACCACCATGATTATGAAAATTATGCTAAAGCAAAAATTTGATTTTAGGTTTGAGCCACAAAAAACCTGTAACATCAACACTTACGTTTTTGGTAAACCAATAATGTTTAGGGTTTTGTACCACTCTTGCCACTTTGCAGGTAGGTCAGAGGAGGCCAAACAGAGAAATGGGGACATAAGTTGAACCATGGATGAATGTAGTGCAGAGCTTCTATACTTTTCATCCAATTGCAGCCACATGTTCACTTGTAATGCTAAAAAAATGGTAGTTTCATGTAGAAAACACTTATACCAACCTGAGATAAATTTTACAAACTGGGGATAACTTTTAAATTTATGCTTAAATAGGCTATAAACAGATAAGAATGCAGGTGGAGGTTGGGATTTAAATTTTTCTTCATAAATTAAGTTTGAGTTCGAGTTGAGTTTGACAATGTTGTACATCAGTGCTCTGCAACTTTTTTTACTGATGTCACATATCTAAACTTTCAACATTCCGTGGCACACCTCAACCTGTGTTTTCAGGATAGCTTTTCGAATACGATAATTTCTACTGTGACGGTATAAAACATCATAAATGCTCAATGGGTATTCGAATTAGAGTTGGATTGCCGAATTACCGAGCAGCTATAACGTTTAAATTTGCCAAGGGTAAAATGTTTTTGTTTTAAAACTTTGAAGTTTGTTAAGATACAGTAACACTGCTGCACACCTAGTATCGTCTCACGGCCAGACATGGGGTCGAATACACATTCCATGCATTCGAATACTTTACGAATACTCGGTTAGCTGTATTCGTATTCATGAATATTTACGTGGTTTTCGAGCACCAGCAATTCGAATTGTATTCGAATGAACCGATTCATGTATTCGTATTCACGAAAAAATTAAAAATTTCGGAGTGCAACAATTCGAATTGTATTCGAATTATTTAATGCTTGTATTTGTATTCATGAATTCTTTTAAAAAGTTGAGAGACAAACGATTCGAATTGTATTCGAATGAATGGGCTCATATATTCGTATTCACGAATTCTTTTAAAAATTTCGGGGACCAGCAATTCGAATAATATTCGATNGTTGTGCACTAGCCAATCCAAAATTAAAACATATTTCTGTAATTTCACTTTGGCAAGAAATTGAGATTGAGTTCCAGTTTTTCATTACAATTTACTGACATCAAGTATTGAATATTAAGACAAGTTTCTTGGTTAGAAAATATCATAAAACAACATTTATAAAAATTTTAGCATTACAGTGATCTCTGGTTTTCCTGTAACCCCAAGGGAAAACTCCTTTTATTCTTTCAGTTTCCTGAAACAAACAAAAGTGCATGATATTAATACTGAACTCCACAGATAAAATGCAGAGAGGGACTGTCTTTCTGATATATAATTTATTACAATGATTTTTGTTTTGTAAATAAGTACAAGCAACTTTTATTAAGGATTTTTGCAACACAATATTATGGTCCAACAATTGAATTTTGCTTTCCTTGGAGTACAAAGCATGTTTATAACTGTTTTAAATGCGAATATCATGTGTGTAAGACATTAATGATTTGTGACAATATTACCTGACTACTCTCTTCATCAGATGAGTCAACCAGAACTGGTGGTGACTCTGAGGTCTCCATCCAAATATTTAACTTTATATCTCAGCAATACAGATACTACTCTCTTAAACAAANACAATTGAATTTTGCTTTCCTTGGAGTACAAAGCATGTTTATAACTGTTTTAAATGTGAATATCATGTGTGTAAAAACATTAATGATTTGTGACAATATTACCTGACTACTCTCTTCATCAGATGAGTCAACCAGAACTGGTGGTGACTCTGAGGTCTCCATCCAAATATTTAACTTTATATCTCAGCAATACAGATACTACTCTCTTAAACAAATTTTTATGACTAAAAACACTTCGTGAAAAAAAGAAACAAAATTTGGGTATTACTATCAGCTATGTTACAGAAACATACTTTATTACAAAAAAGAAGCAATGTACATACTGCTTTTTGACCCAACACAACAAAGTCACCAACGAGTTTGGGCATGACACAATAGGCCAAAATACCATGGGGAATCACCTACTGGTATTACCACAATGTTTTTGTGCAGAGGTTACGTGTCCTTGCCTTGGTTTGAAAATGTTTACAGATTAGCAAAGTTCTTTTTGTTTTTCAAGATTTTATTTTTGAGAAATTTACTGCAACAAAACTCTACCCTATTTTTCTGGTTGCTAAAGTCACCTTTAAATAGTCTAGTAGTAGTAAAATTCTGCAAAAACTTTTAGGTTCCTTAAAAGACGTACATACATACATGGAAACATATTACTTGTGCCATGCTGCCAACAAATGATAAAACTACAGCACAAATTTGTTGATGCTATGAAATTTAAAGTAAAAACTAAAAGGATGATATTCTCTACATTGACATTGCACATACCTTACGAGTCTCAACTCCTTAATATAAATTTCAACAAACTGTTTTATACTTTTGTAATGGATGCATACGAACAATTACCTGCATTAAATTGTTTCCCATATTTTTTGATAAAAGACCTATAATATTTATATAAAAAGATACAAAGAAACCCAACCTATATTCTCAAAATGCATTTTAACACTTGCAAATACAAACCATAAAAAACCCAAATCATTTACCTCAAAAAATATGACATTTTTAATTCCACTTTCGGTTTTTGTACCTATGGGTAAACCAAGAAAAAGGAGCCATGCTTATCATGCTTTTGCCTGTTTTTTAACCAAACATGTTAACAAACTAGCCTTAGAAAGAAAACAATATGTCATGATAAAAATCATTTTAACTGTTCATACATATTGCTTATCTGTATTTATCTGCATGCAAAACATACAAAATATGGTAAGTTCCTATGTGTTACTACAGCACAACAAACACAAATTCTAAAAATTCAGCTTTTTTATTGGGTGGTCAATTTTCCATTGTCTAGTAATGGATCGAAGGTACTGACAGTCTAATCATGTTGTTAGTAATTTAAGCTGTTGCAGGTATTTACTGTCAGTAAACTTAATTCTACGTAGCCTGGATAAGCTTCTATGGTTCAAATCTACATTTTTCTAGTCCATGCCTTGACTGTGATTCAGCATAATGCCTCCTGCAGATCTTGCATACTGTGATTCATTACTTAAAAGATACTATCAATTGGATTTTAGTGTGACACATAACCATCATTAGGTCAATGAAAGCTAGACTGTACCCTCTCACATATGTTACAATCAAACAATGAATCTAGATTGGCCCTTATCTGATGAAAGACAGTAGTGTGTTTTCACACAAAAATTAGACACTTTTTAAAAATGGCTGATTATTTTTTGTTTTTTTAAAGTTTAATTAAACTTGATTTTGTTAAAATTTAAAACAATAAACTTTCACATTTAAATTACAAAAACTATTGCACTT
>QXVZ01023380.1:0-47087 GCA_008931825.1 Phallusia fumigata | reverse complement strand
CTCTGGTTTCTATTCTTAAAGTCGCGCGCTCGCGGGCAGGCCGATGTCTGTTTACATTTCACCAGGTTAGGCTTGTGCTTAATTTAGAGTAAAACAAATAAAAAAACACACAGAAACACAAGTATTTCATCAACAAAAATGTTTTTAAAAAATATTTTTACAAGGTGGGGTGTGCTAAGCAAATAAACACACAGAATCTAAAGACCTGTTGCAAAAAATTATGGGGCGCACCCGTGGCTGCGGTTTTACTTAAACTCGTCGGTGTGATATTCCCACAGTGATCATTTTGTAAGGGATGGGTTTGGTTAAGTCGTTATAACTCCACTTAGAACACCAATACAGCTTTATAGATCGTTGTTCTGACCAGGAGCGGTCGGAGAAAAGGTGAGCTACAGTCTATGATGCAGTTTAACCTGTCGAGGCGATCTCCTTTGGTAACTTTTCAAACGGGAGTAAAATATGCGTTTGTCGTCTTACGTGAACTAAAGGAAGCGGAAAAATAAGGGGACGGGTCTTTGGGACACTTGTGTGAAAGAAAACGATCAATTATACGGCAACTATCCCATGTTATATTTACAACTTGCGCAAAAAAAACACGAATGTACCAAAACTGTGCACATTTTACTGGAATATTTTATCCTATTGTATGTTAGACCTTGAAGATCGGCTCCCGTTTTTCCTGTTTTCGTAAAAGTGTCCCGTTTTTTCTTAAAAGGCTTGTCTCATCTGAACGACATTCAAGGGTTGTGATTCCTTTTTTGCGTGTTTGATGTTTTTGCATTTGTTGCTTGTGCACCCTTGAAGAAAGGTTGTGTAACATTTTTCCACGAGTGCATTGCCGTTAANTCTTGAAAGGTTTGTCTCTTCTGAACGACGTTCGAGGGTTATGATTCATTTTTTTGCATGTTTGATATTTTTGCATTTGTTGCCCGTGCACCCTTGAAGAAAGGTTGTGTATAACATGTTTCTCTCAAAACTACTCAGAGTCCACCAGCGCATTGTTGTTAAAAATAATGTTTATGGCGAACCTATCTGCAAACACTGCAGACATAAAGTTGTATTCAAATATCGATCCAAACATGGTCAAAAAGTCTGCGCTACATCAAGAGCCCTACAAAGCTGCCCAGGTAATCTGTGACGGTCGACCCGATTTAAATATTACCGGCCGAAATACGGTTGGCAATATTTGCATGAACTTCCAAACGTGTTCCCGCGGGTTTACACCACAAAGGTTCGTGCAGGCTCGCTTACTTTTTTTAATTCAAACTGTTTCGATTTTTTACTGATTTCAAGGAACTTACAGCCGCATCGCCGCAAATGCGCGGTTTGTTTCACAATGCGCCTGTTTAATTACTACGTTGGGTACTTTTTGACTGGTTTCATCGAAAGTCCGTTAAAGCACAAAAACGCCCACAACGTATTTTAGAACCTGTATATTTTCAAAAAAGCAATCGAGTTGGCCGTTAAGACGTTAAGGCCTTGTGCTTGCATGGTTTTGAGTTCTATTCCCGTTTCAGAAATTCGTGTTTTCAAGCAAGAAAGTTGAGCGACATTGCTTCAACCTAATAGAGCACGGTTGATTTAATTGACTTTAAAGTCAGCAGCAATACACCAAATAACAACTTTGTTAAGGGAGCCCAAACTGCTGGCGGCTCTCAGGCGCTGTTTCGCCCAACAGAGATAAATTGAAACTAATATCTACCGGAAAGAAAGAAGTCGTGGGTACGAACCTCGCCGCCGGCACTATTGCACCCAAATTTTCGACCGTATATCGTGTGTACCTGTCGCTGTAATGTTGGTCACAACATGCATAGAAACACATATCATTGACTAGTTTGTTTTCTTCCCCCATGGTGTATGGAAGTATGGTTGAGCCGGGTGTCCTCTTCGAGTCACCGGTGTTGGAGTTTTGTGACGTATCTGTTATTTTTTATTTCTCGGAGAAAGCACTAAATGCCCCATCGGCGATGGTAACCTCATTTCCGAAACCACATGGCCATCTTTACACAATTCTAAAACTGTTTCCCTTTTTGTTTCTCAACGTTTTTTCTGCGTCCTCTTTCCAACTCTCGTCGCCTATAAATCTTTTCCACAATAAATCATTGCAATTCGGAGCACAGGTTTGTGTTGGGCTGTTTGCGGTTTCGTAGTTGGAATATCTCGAGGCGTGTTTTTGCCTGAAGGAGAGACAGGTAGCCTTTTTTACAAGACTATTTTTGTACTGGTAGAAATTAGCCGATAGGAATTAGTGTGCACCAAAGAGCCAACCTGTTTTCCATATTTAGTTTTTCCATAAAAAGTAAACTTTCTCTCTTAGAGGCTAAAATGTGCAGTTACTCTCGGTCTCTTGACAAAAAACGGGGTTCAAAAGAGCAAAGATGACAAAAAAACTTAACTCTTAAGTACCCTTAACCCGTCAAACAACGCAGAAAATTCACTTAAGTTTCCGTACACCCTATAGAGACATAATACGATCTTGGTATAAGCGTTCATATTTACCACTAGTAGCTGTTGTGACACCAATTATATGAGAAACGCAGCCGGTAAGATGTCAAGCCATAAATTAGGTCAACCTAATAACGGCGTTCATTTAACGAGATGCAGAATTTTAATCGCGCCACAATCGCAGGTGTTGGGGAGTGTGAACATATATCGGGACTGTAATCAACCAATTGTGATAACCTGATTCCACGTAACCTCACGAAACTTATTCACGCCAGGTTGATAACATTTGGTTTGCAAAGATATTCGATGTAAAAAAAAACGATTTTGTCGCATGCAAGATCACCTTGACTTTCGCAAGGGCTTCCGTGACACTAAAAGTGTTGTCAAAAATAATGAAAAAGTCATAAACGTCAAATGCTTGTCACAATAAGATGGGTAAATAGGTGGTAATGATTGATCAACTGACGCCTGCGAACAATTAGTGTATGCAAAGAAAACTCCACGTAATCCCTCGAAGTGACAGTCATCTGCGTGTGACGTCAGCGATGCTGCAACATTCATAGATCGGGGTCAACCTCACACGAGCTGTCGTCATACGTATGTGTAATGGAAATACGTACGAGTGTCATGATAAACAACTTCGCCTGTAAATGCTGGTGTTTCACCCAGGGAGAGTTGAAGCAAGAGTTGTATAGCGTTATGTGATTTAAAGTGTCACGTAAATCATTTCAATACTCGAAATTCCATTTACTTTTACGAAACTGGTTTTGTTTTTAAGCATTTCTAAACCATACAAACTTTTCCCTCCATGGAAACAGATAAGGAGGTGGGGGATTCTCTTTGTGGCCAAGGGTGTTTTTGTTTGTTTCAAATGGGTAGGTGTGATAAGCAAACTTTTCATCCATTTTTCCCAATTCAAAATTGCTTACAAATTAGTCAAATGTCCTCATAACTTTTCAGTTTTTTGCTCTATTTCTCCATTCCCTTTTTCGGTGTTGCCCCTATAATCGTTCACTTTTCCAATTGTCCACTCGAAACCGTGGAAAATTAAGCCCAATGACACAACGACAGTAGTTTTCGATGCAGCCCCCAGTTGTTGACGAAATTTCCCGGAATCGAAAAACCTTGCAGGCTTTCCGCGTGTTTTCCGTCTCATTTACATCTTACACAGTCTCCAGTCCTGTGCCTGAGTGCTGTGACGTGTGGCCACAAGCACTTGGGCCCCCGGGGCAGCACGTGGCTCAAAGGGTCGGTTGTTCTGTTTTTGGCCGGCGCTGTGACGAAATCGCAGTTGTTGATGCGACAATTCGGGCTACTCCTTGGGAATCGCAATACGCAAAAACCGCTAAGTTGCCCAGATCAAGGATGGATAGTATAGGAGGGTTGTATATAAAGAAGATACATCAACTTTGCGAAATGCTCTTTACACACTTACAGAAAACAATATTGCACAAAATAACAAAATCTTTGTGCTGGGTGGGTGGGTGGCATTTAGTTGTAGAAGGATTGAAATTTGACGTTTTCATATCTCGTCACAATCTACGTCGCGACGACAACCTAATTATGACGTTATTCGGTAGAAATACTTTTATTTACCCCCTGCGTATTATTTAATTGCAGTCAATGCGTTTTTGGCAACTATTGCATGCTTCACTTCCACAACTGTGTTGACTAGCAATGCCCTAAAAGGTAAAACCTAAATGTTAAAACGTGATAAGTCAAGTCCAAACAAAAAAAATGTTGCGTAAGCATCAGCCAATATAACCCCATTAAAATAAGCAAATCTTTAGACATAACAAATACAAAAACAGCACGAAGATCTTATCCACAACAATCAACAGTGTTAAGCGCTCGGGTTGGTCACGAGCAACGATGATGGCAAAAGCCAACGGTTGCATCATTATGCGTTAATCTGTTTGGCACGTTAAGGCCGTTTCCACAAACCATTGGCGTCACATTTCAGGTTCGCCGAAGGCTGCTCACGCTGGTATATTTGATATTTACGCTGTTGTTGAAACTGGGAAGTTCTAGAATTTTATTGTAAATGATTCTAGAATACTTTATTTAGGGAACGCTGTTAAATTAAGTTGTTTTGTTTCTGCCGTTTTTTTACTAGGACTACAAGTATCTTAAAATATCTCCGAACTTGCAAGCGAGTTTATGCTAAACCCCCACAAGCAAAATGCCCACGGGTTACATATTAGATGAGCAATTTAGACTGCCGACATTGCTACTTTCAACGCCTGTTAAAAAATGTCTTTTAAACATTGTTGGAATTCCAAGTTTTCTTTTCTGTGCCTGTTTAGTTGGTGGCGTTATAAAGACAGAACAGTACTTTCCCCCCACGTTAAATTNGCAAGGGCTTCCGTGACGCTAAAAGTGTTGTCAAAAATAATGAAAAAGTCATAAACGTCAAATGCTTGTCACAATAAGATGGGTAAATAGGTGGTAATGATTGATCAACCGACGCCTGCAAACAATTAGTGTATGCAAAGAAAACTCCACGTAATCCCTCGAAGTGACAGTCATCTGCGTGTGACGTCAGCGATGCTGCAACATTCATAGATCGGGGTCAACCTCACACGAGCTGTCGTCATACGTATGTGTGATGGAAATACGTACGAGTGTCATGATAAACAACTTCGCCTGTAAATGCTGGTGTTTCACCCAGGGAGAGTTGAAGCAAGAGTTGTATAGCGTTATGTGATTTAAAGTGTCACGTAAATCATTTCAATACTCGAAATTCCATTTACTTTTACGAAACTGGTTTTGTTTTTAAGCATTTCTAAACCATACAAACTTTTCCCTCCATGGAAACAGATAAGGAGGTGGGGGATTCTCTTTGTGGCCAAGGGTGTTTTTGTTTGTTTCAAATGGGTAGGTGTGATAAGCAAACTTTTCATCCATTTTTCCCAATTCAAAATTGCTTACAAATTAGTCAAATGTCCTCATAACTTTTCAGTTTTTTGCTCTATTTCTCCATTCCCTTTTTCGGTGTTGCCCCTATAATCGTTCACTTTTCCAATTGTCCACTCGAAACCGTGGAAAATTAAGCCCAATGACACAACGACAGTAGTTTTCGATGCAGCCCCCAGTTGTTGACGAAATTTCCCGGAATCGAAAAACCTTGCAGGCTTTCCGCGTGTTTTCCGTCTCATTTACATCTTACACAGTCTCCAGTCCTGTGCCTGAGTGCTGTGACGTGTGGCCACAAGCACTTGGGCCCCGGGGCAGCACGTGGCTCAAAGGGTCGGTTGTTCTGTTTTTGGCCGGCGCTGTGACGAAATCGCAGTTGTTGATACGACAATTCGGGCTACTCCTTGGGAATCGCATTACGCAAAAACCGCTAAGTTGCCCAGATAGTTATCGAGGATGGATAGTATAAGAGGATTGTACATAAAGAAGATACATCAACTTTGCGAAATGCTCTTTACACACTTACAGAAAACAATATTGCACAAAATAACAAAGTCTTTGTGCTGGGTGGGTGGGTGGCATTTAGTTGCAGAAGGATTGAAATTTGACGTTTTCATATCTCGTCACAATCTACGTCGCGACGACAACCTAATTATGACGTTATTCGGTAGAAATACTTTTATTTACCCCCTGCATATTATTTAAATGCAGTCGATGCGTTTTTGGCAACATTTGCATGCTTCACTTCCACAACTGTGTTGTGCCCTAAAAGGTAAAACCCAAATTTTGAAACGTGATAAGTCAAGCCCAAACAGAAAAAATGTTACGTAAGCATAAGCCAATATAACCCCATTAAAATAAGCAAATCTTTAGACATAACAAATACAAAAACAGCACGAAGATCTTATCCACAACAATTAACAGTGTTAAGCTCTCGGGTTGGTCACGAGCAACGATGATGGCAAAAGCCAACGGTTGCATCATTATGCGTTAATCTGTTTGGCACGTTAAGGCCGTTTCCACAAACCATTTGCGTCACATTTCAGGTTCGCCGAAGGCTGCCCACGCTGCTATATTTGATATTTACGCTGTTGTTGAAACTGGGAAGTTCTAGAATTTTATTGTAAATGATTCTAGAATACCTTTTTTAGGGAACGCTGTTAAATTAATTTGTTTTGTTTCGTCCGTTTTTTTACTAGGACTACAAGTATCTTAAAATATCTCCGAACTTGCAAGTGAGTTTATGCTAAACCCCCACTAGCAAAATGCCCACGGATTACATATTAGATAAGCAATTTAGACTGCCAGCATTGTTACTTTCAACGCCTGTTAAAAATGTCTTTTAGACATTGTTGGAATTCCAAGTTTTCTTTTCTGTGCCTGTTTAGTTGGTGGCGTTACAAAGACAGAACAGTACTTTCCCCCGACGTTAAATTTGTCGGTTTGACTTTCCTGTTTGGCGGCCTCAGTTAACCAAACAACACGACAATGACGTTACCGATGCGCCGCAATTGCGTAAAAAACAAGCAACGCGCGAATTGACGGGCGAAGACGCCTAAAACAACGAACGCAATGTCAAATGCGAGCAACCGCAAATCCGCCGCGAGAAGCCAGCAGCTCGAAATGCCCGCGGCTCCGGTTGGTAGCGACTACAGCAAACCCGTAATACCTTTGCGGACAATTACGGCGTTTTAAGAATTCTTTCATTTCAGCTGTTGGGAATTTTCAAATTCTCCTATGTTTTCCAGTTCCGGTTGATATTATCCACGTCTATATCGAATGACGATCGCTGCTGATGTTCTACAAATAGAGGTTGACATTTTTACCGGTCAAATTGGTTTAAATATAAACCAAACCCAACAGATTTAAGTACATTGTGGAGTAACACGTGTAGAAGTAATGACTAGGAATCAAAAATTGTGTTTTACAGAAATGACTAAAAAAGGGTTTGTTATGACTACAAACGTTTTGTTATTGTTAAATTAAGTATAGCAGCATTACCCAACAATTTATTTGGCGCATGTTATCGTCGGGGAACCATTTTGGCATTAAAACCCTATGTTTTGATCCCAGACATTGCTCCGATCGACCGCGTTTAATTACCAAATACCGTGAATTCGATAAAATGTACATACACCCGACTAATTGCCGACACATTTAATTTATTTTTATCACGCCTCAATGTTTTCAACCTCATTGTGTACATTCGCCCACATCGCTATGCTAATACCAGAGGATAGTATTTATCTTCGAAAACAAGGTGTATCGCCCTAAAGCAAAGCAAAGCAAGGGAGGCGTTCATGTTACAATGGTGTTTAAAACTCGCCCTGTTCCATCAACATCCGGCCAGGTTTGTGCTTCGTGTGCCGACGCGTCTAGAATGCAAAATACATGTATCTCAATCGCCTGACGCCCATGACGTCCTTGGGTATCTCGCCAGCAACAAAATCACAACTTGCTGGCGCGTGTGTGTCGTCATAATAGCCGTGACGTCACTAGACAGGCCCTTGTGTGAGACTGATTGCGGTAAAGAAGCCACCGGAAGCATTGAATCACTTCAATACTTAGCGCAGCAGTTTTTTGAAGTTTCGATGTTCAAAGAACTAGCTGTGACGAATTTCAGCTCGTCAGCACCTACGTCGCAGCAAGCACTATATGCACATTAACCATTTCCACCTCGATCAGTGATAGTTGAAATAGCAACCGGTATTCTAATATGTCCGAAAACAGATCGCAAGACACGCAATGGTATGTCCCATGAGCCGAACCCTAGTGACCGGGACTTTTAAAACACGCAATACTCCCAACTTGACCATAAGCGGCCAAAAATGTATTTTGACGTCAATAATCCTTTTAACATATGATGAGAACATCACGCGATTGATTATGTTTACAAAAACGTATTTAAGCATGCATTGCGTGTTTCATCTTTTGGAAATCGCTAGGGCGGTAAGAATATTTTTAAAGAAACAAAAGTTTCTAGCATACTTAATACAGAGGAATTTTCAATACATTTTCAACTTTTCAATACATGAGTAATTCATCAAGTTATTTTTGACGATTTAAAAATTAAAAAATTACTGAAAAAATCACAGATGACTATGTAGAAAATCTCGTTCAAACAATAAGTGTCTCTGAACAAAGCCACTTGGAATCACATCAAACTCAGATCAACAACAAAGCTGCCAATGGCCATTACCAACACAGGAACCAATCGTCAATATTTCACGCTGTTTGACGTCATTATTTGGCGACGAATCTTATGTAACTAATCGCTGCAACTGGAATTTTGCCAGTTGCAGCTGCACGCAATAATAAGAGTCTGCAAAGGCTTGTTGTTCATCAACCTCAAGCGGGTTTGCTAACGCGCTTCATACGGCCAACTATGGGGGATACATTTTAGAAACCGGCAAAACGGAGTAAAACAATTCGGAAACAACTCTAAACTGCTCAAAATATGAGCACAATGTTGCCAATTATTTTTAAGCGAATTCTTTTCAAAACCTTGACAATTTCGACCCGGATTACTACTGGAAGTTGGTCAGAAAAGGCTTTTTATCCAGGCCGTGTAATCTTCCACTTTTCAACAACCGCTTGGGGTCGCTGTGTTTCAGTCGAGTTAGAAATAAATTACATCAACAAATTTTGCGACTTCGGACAAGACACACTTTGGGCTGACGCAACGCTGTCTTACGTAATCGCACGAAAAGTGGAAGTTTAAAATGAGTTTACCCACAGCAAACCGCACGTTCCTTTCGATTCTACGAAAACCAAGTCACGGCCTTTGTTTGGGTTTCAAATCGCATGAATTGGATGTGGTTCAAAACACAAAAATCAACGAAACTCCCAAAAGCTGAAAACTGATTAAAGCCATGTTAGGGAGTCCTCTCGGGCCCTAATAAATTCCCCTTGTGTTTTTTAAAGTTCCAATTCTTCGTACATTTGCATGAAAATCAATTTCTTGTAATTTGTATGAGTTTCTTATTGTAAGCCGAATAAATTAAAACTAGCCACTTTGACTCAACCAGAGCCAATTTTTTTAGAATGGGCTATTTCTTGCAGTTTTTTCAGACATGTATTACAAGAGGCATTAACGAACTTATACCCGAGCGTCCTGACTTTGTTGATACATTGTCGACACTCATTAAAAAGCCATGCACTGAATCAGGCCGCGTAACGTCCGTCAGGTAACGATCAAAGGGTGACAGGGCCGGAACATCCGCCTGTCGAAGCGACGTTGCATTTTGGCAGGTCTACACAACACGCTTCGGTCGTGCAGTGACAGCTACCGTCCCCTGTCCGAACCACAAAGTGGAAACGACAAAAATGCAAAGCACACGTGAAAATCGCCGGACGTTGACATGTAGTGCAATGCAGCTTGTTGCGCCCGTTGTTAAAAACTGCATGTGGGGTGCGGCAATGGTAATAAAGCGGCACTCAGCTTCACTTGGAATTATTGTAAAACGTCATGAACGTTGGATGTTGTGAGGTCTTATGGTATGTAAAGTAATAACCCGTCTTCCTTTCAATTACTCCCGCTGGTCCCAGAAGTTTTGAAATATACATGTCTTTCACGGTATAAAAACACATTACTGTTTAATTTCTATTAATATTCATGTACATTAATATTACCAACAATAATTGTAAAGAGAAGATACAAGTCATTACTTTGGGGTGAAACACTTCCACGTTTTAACGAACGATGATGAAAACAACGTTTGTTGACAGTTAATTTTACACACAGGTGTTCGTTTGTCTTTTTATCAAGACTATTTAGAACTGTAAACTATGTACCAATCATGTTTTACTTTTAAAACATTATAAAACACCACATTGGGTAAAGGAAATTTGGACCTTGAGTTTTTTGAGGCCCCTCACAAATTGTAATTTGAGGCCCTAAGCTATAGCTTAGTTCGCATGTACAGAAATCCGGCACTGGTTTTACCCAAACGATATTGAAGTATTCGCTGTAGGTCTGACCAGATTTACCCGAATATTCAGTTTTGGACACCACGTAACGTACACTTTCTACAGAAAGTAAGAAGCATATAGTGCTTAGGGGCTTTTAGGCAGTTTCGTGTAGTAGCCACACTAAAAAACGGTCCCCAAACGGAGAAATGCCAACCGTGGCACAGTATAAATGATTAACCAGCACTGGGACAGTTTATAGCCTCTTCGAGTTGGTAAAGAGCGTGGGGACATGACCCGTAATTCCCCGAGAGGCGGTATTTGAAAAGCTGTCTGTCGAAAACAAGGAACCTATTACTTTGACCAGAGTTGTGTAAGGCCAGTAGGGCTTGTCAAAGTTCTGTAGACGCATTCACTGAACCTTAAACGAGTTGGGTTGGCGCATAAACACATACACACATAGCGAATTTCTTAATCTCCGCCGAAAACCAAAGAGTGATTCATCAAACCACTGAAGTACGTTTGAACCCATTAATTTTAAAACCATTACTTCTAACCATGCTGTACACATTGAATACAGGTTATAACAAGAAGAGTTAAAACATAGCCATGCTGTACATTTGTGGGCGTTTCAGATATGACTGTATTGCATAACAATGACGACAGGGCAATGTTTTGCGTTGAAACTGTAATAACTTTAACTGCCAGTTCGCGTGCGCTGTAAAAAAACAACACCCCTTTTTTGCACTAGTTGCCGACAGTTAGTGCAACAAAACGTTGTCTTGTGACCCGGATGATGTTATTCAGACTATTGACTCAGTCGCAATACCTATTTGAACGCGAAAGGTTGCGCAAACAAGCTACACAAAGCCGAGTTTCGAAGCGAGTTTCGATCCCACCTACGTTGTTTGTGTTTGACCAGCGAAGCGTATCGCTAGGGGCGGGCGGATTCCTTGGTGCAGCCGACCGTGAAGACTCGCCCGACAGAGTCAGCAGCTTGCGACTGTTACCAGCACAAGCCAACCTTGACTTTGAAATCTTATAAAAATGTGATAATTTTGGATTTTTCGACGGGGGAACAAAAAATTGGTCACTTGTGCTTCCAGCTGCAATTATTTAGGACAATAGCGATGGGNATGACCCGTAATTCCCCGAGAGGCGGTATTTGGTAAGCTGTCTGTCGAAAACAAGGAACCTATTACTTTGGCCAGAGTTGTGTAAGGCCAGTAGGGCTTGTCAAAGTTCTGTACATGCATTCACTGAACCTTAAACGAGTTGAGTTGGCGCATAAACACATACACACATAGCGAATTTCTTAATCTCCGCCGAAAACCAAAGAGTGATTCATCAAACCACTGAAGTACGTTTTAACCCACTAATTTCAAAACCATTACTTCTAACCATGCTGTACGCATGGAATACAGGTTATAACAAGAAGAGTTAAAACATAGCCATGTTGTACATTTGTGGGCGTTTCAGATATGACTGTATTGCATAACAATGACGACAGGGCAATGTTTTGCGTTGAAACTGTAATAACTTTAACTGCCAGTTCGCGTGCGCTGTAAAAAAACAACACCCCTTTTTTGCACTAGTTGCCGACAGTTCGTGCAACAAAACGTTGTCTTGTGACCCGGATGATGTTATTCAGACTATTGACTCAGTCGCAATACCTATTTGAACGCGAAAGGTTGCGCAAACAAGCTACACAAAGCCGAGTTTCGAAGCGAGTTTCGATCCCACCTACGTTGTTTGTGTTTGACCAGCGAAGCGTATCGCTAGGGGCGGGCGGATTCCTTGGTGCAGCTGACCGTGAAGACTCGCCCGACAGAGCAAGCAGCTTGCGACTGTTACCAGCACAAGCCAACCTTGACTCTGAAATCTTATAAAAATGTGATAATTTTAGATTTTTTCGACGGGGGAACAAAAAATTGAGCACTTGTGCTTCCAGCTGCAATTATTTAGGACAATAGCGATGGGGAAATACAAAATTGGTTACTTGTGTTACCTGCTGCATGTCCGTACCTGGCACAAAGTAACTGCTTTTGTCTCACATTTAGTCTTGAGGCTGTACCGAGGATCACGAACAACTCACACGTCAAATAAAAACAGTGGCACAAAAACAAGGGCTCGCCTTAATTGATCTCGGTAATTGTGACGGGAAATATCAAAATAGATCCATTATTTTCGGGAATGTCAATTACAAAGGGTGCGTCGGGCGACGTATTGTTCAACGTGAATAGCCGATCATAATTGGCAGTCTGTAAATCTTGGCACATTTTTTAATTTTTCTTGGTGTTAACTGGCCAGTCGTGCCCATTGTCGGGCAACACATGGACAGGTGAAAATCACTTAAATACCCTGTGTACAAGCCATTAGGTTTTGGTAAGGGGTGTAACTGCCGAGCAATTACTCGCTGGTAATCCGAAAACCTGTGTGAGAACTACCTAAGTTGTTGTAAATGAATTGAGGAAATGTCTGTATGGTGTGGCTGACATCAATATTACAGGATGGATGGCCTGTTCCGAGAGGTCGCGACCCATCAAAACTAGTGATTATCGCAATGTGGAGAATGGCGAAAGTTAATTGATTTTCGAGCTTCTTCGAAAGTGAGTTGAGGTGTGGGTTTATCATTCAAGGTGCAATTACCTGTTCGAAAACTCGTCGCGTTTCATTTCGACAAACATTCCGCGAATTAAGCAGTTTTAAAGTTTCGAATCTTTCCGAAACTTATGAATTAGAAAATTAGCAGTTGGAAAAGCTTCACACGTTTACACTAAAATAGAACTGAAATCCCTACATCTTCTTCAGACCGAACTGTTGGAGCTTTCCGTCGCAAAACGGTTTCGAACCAACTATTTTTCTATCACGGAAAGACTGGCACTTAGCTAGTTATGATGTTTTCAAATACAAATAGATGTACGTTGTGTGAGAAAACACTTCGCAAAGCACACAAGCTTCATTTGGTACAGTAAATAATCAAACAGTTTTGAACTATATTTGGAAAACCACAAAGGTTCAAAGTTTTTTTTAATTTGCTGCGATGCTTGCTAGGCACACGAAAACATTTACTGAGGTAAATGGTGCGCTTAATCTTAAGTTGGCAACGAAAAACAAAACTGTTGTTTTAGTACGAGTGGGCATAGGACCATACAGGCATTCCTTTATAGACAGTGGCTGTTGAATAGCATGGCACACCAGCACCGAGAAACAACCGCCGTTAATCACCTTTGTAACATTAGCCAGGCATCAGCAACAGGATGTAATACAAACAGCGCGTTAGAGGATGTGCCACATCCTCAACAAGCCACACGTCACAGCCACGATGCATTTGTCCCCGAACCCTGGTTCGTCTTGTATGGGCCTCAGTACACCAGACTAACCGTTTGCTGTTCATTTTTATTGATTCCACGCACACATGTTTATGTACATCGGCTCAAGGGCTGCGTTGAAGTATAGGGTAACACACACACATAAACGAGAACACGCGCTGTACACAATTTACACAAATTGGAGAAACTGAACTCAATGTACGGCGTAAGCCGAAACTTGGCAACTGTGCTTAAATGGGAGTTTGTACACTTGGAACTTGGTAAGGTTAGGTCTTCGCTGGGTTAGTGCGAGAATATATGGGTGTACACAAACATGGGGCGACGGGTGATGTTCAGTAAATAACATTGAGCAATTACAAATGTTGGCGCAACGCATATTGAAACGGCGAAGAAAAACAACCTTGAAAGGTCGTACATGCAGGCGCTAAAATGTTACACAAAAGGCACAATCGATTTTACGCACGAGCAGCATATCACTGACCGGGGCGTGCGGCACGACCACAAAGGCCGGGTAAAATGCCACGCCACGACAGAGGCTGCTCGTCGCAACACGAAAGGGTGAAAACGGACGCGAATAATTACGCCTTGAGAATAAGGCGAACCAGATTAAAGGAAACAACAGGGCGGGACCAGGCAAGCCGCGGTGACCCATTGAAACGGGGAACGCGACCGCCCTTGGTCGTCACCGAGTTATTTCATTCTTCATAGAAGATCACAAGAAAATCGAGGGGTCCCTGCTTTGCACTGCCGAGGTTTAACGAAGATAAAACGCGAGAAATATCGCTACATTTTCGGTTAAGACGCCCGCGAGCGCGCAAGGTCAAAACGTCGGTTAATCGTTCCGTCCTAACCGCAGCGAGACGGCTCGGATCACCAAAAACAAACATACAGAACTCGCGCGTTCGAGCGATCGCCTTCAGGCTCTCAAACACGGCGCGCTGTACGGTCTGCTGGTAGTTGGGGCGCTCGCGGGGCGTCGCACGGGCGAGCGGTGCAGGCAGAGCAACAAGGAACCCTCAATTATAGTAAATTCTGCACAACAGAAATTCATTCCAAGAAAGTAGTTCGGGGAACCCCCGAAGAAGGGCCTCCGAAGCGGACGCCGGCGGCGGAGCTGGCGCCAGGGCGCAGGGGCGGAAGACTCAAGTCACCCTTGNCAGCTTAGACCTAGAACTGTTTGTTTATCATTTATAATGTTGAACAGTGTTTGGTTGCATAAGATCTAAATTTTTAGGTTTTACATCTGAACTTTCAAACCCTATTTGATGTTTGATATTTTCTCATACCCATTTGTGATAAACAGGCTTCGAAAACCTACTGCCATGGTACTATCCGGTGTTCGTGACAGTTTTACTGTGCCACCGAGCGCTTCGATGTGACAAGCAGTCTGCTGAGAAGCACGGCCATGCTTGGACAGTCTACTGCCAAAGAGTAAAGTACAGAGTGATTCCCTATGTGTATTGAAGTGCTGGAGCCAAAAGAAGACTCTTGTTAGCTCAGGTTGATTGCGCTGGCCGTTCAATCCAAGTACTCCTAATGCTGGCCAATGTAATTATAACACTCCTGGTTGAGGTTGAAGCGTAGTCCTGTTGTATAAGATTTTTATGTTACTGCCTGTCCTTTCACTCGGAAGGGTAGGTGGGGTATATGTTGAAGTGTACCATGTACTAGTTGTTAGTTTCAACTCGATGGCTTGAAAACTCAAAATTGGGTAATTGATTAAATGTTCGAAATCAAACTTTATGCAGTTGGCAATGACATTAGATTTTGATTCTAATTTTTCGAAAATAACTGTAAAAAGAAACCGTTTATAAGGTGTTCACATTTTGTAAAGTGATTTTATCCAAAGAAATCTATTTGTTTGCACAAGCCATTATTAGATGATGGAGCTGACTGTATTTTTACAATGTAGTAGGCTGCATGTAAATTTTACTAAACCAGAGCTGATCTAAAAGCGGCCACATAAATTGTGTTGGGGGGTGGGTGACTATGACGAAGACATATTTCGATATTGGTAACATTTAATTGCATATAACCATGCAAGTCTTATAATATTATATCTTTCAACAAACCTGCATTAGATAAATAAAAACCAAACTAATACCGAAAGTAAAACCACGAAACCTCGGGATGCTCTTTCAGACAAGCCCCAAAAGTCGCACACTTTTGTGTAATACACACACTCAATGTAACAGTCCTGTTTGGCATATCACTGGGATGTTTGTTTAGTGTGTTTGCACAGGTTATTGCATCAAGTTGTGCTTGGTATACTTGTACATACATTACATCCTTCGTGAATCAATGTTGAGTGCCTCATTTTTAGCGTGGTAGTGTAACCTTGTTTGCCCAATGCTACAGTTTTGTAAATTTTGACAAAATGTTTGTTGCAATGCTGCCGTTAAATGTTAATTTTCTGTGAGTGTGAAGACCATACACTAAAGCATGACAGGTCTTACATCCAACTTAAAAGCTTCTTGTTAATTAGTTTTGTGCCTTACCAAAGTTGTAATCATGCTTGCAGTTTTTGTCTGGCATATTTCTCAAATGATNGAACCCTCAATTATAGTAAATTCTGCACAACAGAAATTCATTCCAAGAAAGTAGTTCGGGGAACCCCCGAAGAAGGGCCTCCGAAGCGGACGCCGGCGGCGGAGCTGGCGCCAGGGCGCAGGGGCGGAAGACTCAAGTCACCCTTGCTGCCGCTTATCGCCGGGCGGCCGCTGTGTCCAAGTCTCCTTCCGCCTCTCAGACGTTCGAAAAGCTGCGAATAAAACAAACACACGTTAAATGTGGCTAAAGTGGGTCGAATTTGCAATTGCCGTAAATGGCTACAAGAGTACCAGCTTTAGGTAGCTTTGTAAATTATACATGAGCTGTTTCAACATGCCCCGATGCTCACCTGAGAGTTGGCGNGGCGCAGGGGCGGAAGACTCAAGTCACCCTTGCTGCCACTTACCGCCGGGCGGCCGCTGTGTCCAAGTCTCCTTCCGCCTCTCAGGCGTTCGAAAAGCTGCGAATTGAAACAAACACACGTTAAATGTGGCTACAGTGGGTCGAATTCGCAATTGCCCTAAATGGCTACAAGAGTACCAGTTTTAGGTAGCTTTGTAAATTATACATGAGTTGTTTCCACATGCCCCGATGCTCACCTGAGAGTTGGCGGACGACAGAAGGTTGATAGGCAACTGGTTTTGGTGGTTCTTGATCGCAGGATCTGCTTCGTTGTCCATGAGCAGGTTAATGATCAGCGATTGAGCTTCCGCCAGTGCACTGGTAGCGACTTGCAGTTCTGGAAATGCGACATAGATGTTAAATGAAAAATATAAACAATAGGAGCTAAATACACTACATACAAGATACCAAGGAGCGCTTGCCTCATAGCGATAAAGCAGCCACGCGTTTTAGGCCTTTAGAAAACCGAGACAATATCAATATCGATTAATGGTCATAGCCACCCGCAATACACGGAGCGCAGGAAGCCTATATAAATAAACCGGGCACCAATAAGAGCAGCGCCTGTCTCCTGCCCCCACAATTATCCCAAAACAGCAGCCCTGACCCGACAAGCGTAAAGATTAGCGACCACTTACCGGCCGCGAAGTGCAGAGCCGTGTTCTCATTATAAGCTCGCTGGCAGACGACCTCGCGCAAGGCGTCGCTGTCACGTGGTTTATTGCAGGCCGTTGATTCGCTGCTGGGCAAACCACACGCGGCGAAGGACAGGATTTCCTGCGTTGCCTTCACGTCAGCATTCTTGACAGCCATATGGAGGGCCGACCATCCGCCGTGTTGCTCCTGAAATAAGGTGCACGTCTTTAAACACGCGTTATAAATAGCTCAAACAAACCAAACGAATAAATCGAAATCGTATGTTAGCATTACAAAATGTGTAGGCTAGAAAGGTACTGCCTACCTTTGCGGTAAGTGAGGCGCCGTTGCTTAAGAGCAGGATCATGTTCATCACGTTCTTGTGCTCTGTGGCGATGTGAAGCGGGGTGCGACCTGGTTGAAAGGAAAATACCAAGGGTCAAGCGAAAACTCCAATACACAGATATTGGCGGTTGGCCTGACTGTCACCTTCCGCGTATTGTCCACTTTACAATTGTCGATTTGAATAGGCAAATGAAAGATGCTTACCTGCTTTAAGGGTGGCGGTTCCTTTCACAAGTTCGCCGAATTGAGGCGCTTTTGCCGCAAGGAAGCTCTGAATAAAACAAAGAAAAATCCACCATAAGCTGATTGTCGGGTTATTTTGCGGCGATTTTCACACACGGGCATGCAAATATTCAGTTTTGTCGAGACAATAAAACGTTTGGGGCAGAAAATAGAGTTCGGCCATTCATTAGCGTAAATTGGAATCAAGGCGAGCGCGGCGATATGCATTCCCTGACGCGTGTTCGTCACGTACACCCATCATGACCTGACTGGGGGTCTAGACTGATGTGTGCTATTCTGCTTCCCGATCAGCGAAAGCCAATCGTGGCTCACGACGCTTGTAAGCAGCGTTTTTACCCCAAAATATTACTGAACGTTTTTAGGAAATTACAAAAACTGCCAAAAACATGCACAGTTGTGGGTGGCTCGGAATTACGGCGACTTACCATCATATTAGGAGGCAGATCAGCCGCAAAGTGCAGAACGTTCTGTCCATCGTTGGCAGGAATACTGGCATCAGCTCCCCACTTCAGCAACTCACTGGCAACTTCAATGTTGTTCAGCTTGACAGCGTATAGGAGCGGAGTCTGCGAACAGCGGAAGAACGTTCATTATGAAATGTATTTCAGCAGCGCGGGCGGTAACTTAGCAAGGGTGGGTTGCGCTTCAAAGCGGGTCGCATCGCGTAGGCGGCCAATGCCGCACACACCTCGCCTCAACTGCTGCGAATCAAAAGCGCGCGGTTCCTTCCCCCCCCGGGCGTTGATCGCAACCTTTCGATTTGGCGTCAGACCGAGCGACGCGATGATTCAGGCTCGAACTATGCGTGCGCTGCTGGAAGAGCCAGGTCTGCAGCGAGCTACAGAATTAATCTTGCGACGGACGTAGGTCACGAGTTAGCTCCTGGATCGGAGCCCACGATTTCATTTGTTGACTAGCAGCTTACGCGCAAACGTTTGCGAATTCAATCGGCTGCTGTTTCCAATCAATGTGATTTGCTGAAATCGATTTTTTGAACCTAAGCGGGGCGATCGTGATGTTTTACTACGCACTTGCGATTTCTATTAAGAAACCTTCATTATTACTATGCAGTAGATCAGAGAGAATTGTCATATCGCACGAATCACCCCTAAATGCAGTAAATTATGTCTTAATTCGTTTGGGCGGGTATAGGCCTGTGTGTGCGTATGTGCGAGGCCGCGCCAATTCAGAAAAACAAAATTCGTGTTTCAAATCCGTGCAAGAAGTCGTGGGGTGTGACAAGGCACTAACATGGGCAGTCGCGATCTGACTCGTCTCCTGCAGTGGTTAAAATACTAGAACGCTGTCATGTCCGGATGGAGGCGTGTGACGTCACAGAGGCGCTACAGTACAGGCCAATGTAGGGTGACGGGTTTTTGTCAGCCGCCCAGCATACGCGTATTGTTTGGCGTTTGTCGAATATTTCCCAGTGGCAAGAACAATGGCAATTTTTCATCGCGCCCCCAGATTCAACTTGCAAATCGAATTAGGCGGCTTCTAAAAATAACGCCACGGTGCCGCGCAATGGTGGTAACTTCCCTCGCAAGGTGAAGTTTTGCAAAGCGTAACACGATGGCGAAATTTCCACGTCCGTGCAAAAAGGCTTTCGTCAAGGTCGACTGGATCGCCTTACAGCAAAAATTCCGCTATTTGCGCGGCGCGAAACTTTTAAGACGCGGGTTTTTTGTCCGATTTTGAGTTTAAAGCGCTAAGCCAAACGTGAATTTCCCAAAAGTTTAAAACGCCGAACTTATTGTCACGAACTGGGCAGGGAACCTTCTGTAGGCGGCACAGAAACTTTTTGACGCCTGCCCAAGCAACTTTCCCGAGCAAAACGTGAACTACGAGCTTGTTTCAGGTTCGAATTCGTCCCGCGCCAAAGAATTCGACTTATCGGGCCTCGGGCGTTGTAACGCAAAAGGCGGTTCCGCAAAGCAAGACAAGCGACTGACGGCCGAACAAAAGAGACGGTATCGTGTTGCCCGAAAAATCCAACCATTTGTGGGCCTGGGGAACTTCGCGATTAATCCTCAAGTGGAAACATAGGGTGCTGATTTCCGGGAACATTGCGTAACTATGGCAAACGGGTTCTTTTTCGAACCAGCCATTGTCAGTTGCTAGCATAGTGTTGATTTAAAAATACAAGTGACGCGGACAAACAAAAGCCATTTTAAGCGACTCTATAAACAGATAACCACGCGCGACGTCATTTCACCATTGTCAGCAACTGCTGGTTGCGTCCAACGGTTTAACGTTTTTGCGACGGTTATCACCGTTCGTCGCCCTGTAAACTTCCGCTGGTGTATGTACTTTGAATTCAAGTTATCCTTGTTAATGTAACAATACTGTGGTTCTGGACGTTGTTTTGCAACACAGCTTCATAGGAAAACATAACAAATACCGTGTGTGCTAATTGCTAATAATTTGTGGGAGCCGTTTTTCAAACGTTATAGTATAGGAAACTGTGGTAGTATAGGAAGCGGCTGCTAAAACAGTTAACCACAACACAAAATTGGGTTGTTGGAAATGACAACTTTTCGGCGAAACGCTTGAACATTAACGCGTGTTTGTGTCGATCAATTTGTTTACTGTTTCGCGACCCATATGGGCGGCTGGCTGTTACTAGGTTCGGCAGCGGGAAACTACACACGGAAGCGACCTGGAATTCGCGGACAGATTCAAGGGCCAGAGGCTCAGTAAACAACGGCGACGGGCTACCACAAATGTCAAAGGGTGTTTTTCTGCACGGCAAAACCGCCGATCGGACAATGTCGTAATGCGTAGCCGACGCTATCGGCTGCAGAACGCGGCTTAATGGAAGGTCGTATCGAGTAAATCGGATACGGAATTTAGCCCTTGACAGCGATTGCACAGTTTTGAAACTACAGTGACCTTTAAAGGCACGAACAAACACAACAGGTCGATAAAAAGGCGGGGGCCATTTTGAAATGTTACTCGGGCAGTCACATTTACTATGCTTGGAATCGAAAGATGTCGGAACTATTGCGCAGATTGACAGACCCGTGTTAGGCTAAACTGTCAAATTGCGCCGGGACCCAAGAGCAGAAATTATAAGTTTCGGTGAGCCGGGCCTATCCTGCGACATGATACAATGCAAATTTTCCCTGTAAATTCCGAATCAAAGGCGCAATTACGGACCCAATGGCCCAGCGACCCGCCGGTGGGGAGAAACGCGGAATTACGAGCCCGCTGCGGTATTTCAAGCCGTCAGGCAAAACACAAATGCAATTGTGAAATCGGATTCGTTTCCAGGCAATGGCGTTTAGTCAATACATAATAAGACATCGGTGACATGTGCTAATATGTTCTACACATCTTATTCAAACATACAATATCAAATCTCCTCACCATTCCTTTGTCGTCCTTCGAATTGATGATTTGCTCGACGACCACCGCCGGAGTAAATCGACTCAACTGCAGGGAAAGCTCCTCGATGTTTCCATTTAGCACAAGTTGGTGAATGAAACTAAAATTCTCGTCAGTTTCGGCACCTGCAAAAATAGACCCAGGTGCTGTCACTCACTGCCCAGCTAAACAGTAAAATGTTTCTAAAAAAATACTAACCTGTTACGGGCGTGTATGGCGACATCATCGGCACAGCTGGACTTTCTGTTGAATAAAATAGGGACATTTAGTTTTATTCTGGCTTTGAAATTTATTAAAGTAGATCTCGGCGTCACAAGCGCCACTCACCGTATGTTGGAGCGCCACTCATGCACGAATAGCTCGGAAAATTTTCCTGCGGCGCCACGAAGTTCTGTGACGTCACGTACGCTTGCATGTCGTTGAACTCGGCAGGACCCGCGAAGCTGGTCTGCTGGATGGCGTAAGGAGATTCAGGGTAACCTGTAGCGCTTTGGTACGGCGATCCCACGGTGGCAACGGTGGTGGCTGGGCTCATCGAATGAATATAACTCGGCTCTGCGCTGGTGAAGATTTCAGCCGAGCACATCTGGTTGTGATCGAATGGCGACATGTTGGGTTGGATGGACATGTTGTCGAAGTTGCTGTCGCAGAAGTCGTTAACCAATTCTTGCGGGTTGCTGCTTTCCGAGATGTACGATGGAGGCGGGGTTTCGGAGTAGTTGGACGCCGGTGATGGGTAACCGAGGTGGGAACGCAGGGGCGGGGACCCTGTGGGTCGAAACTGATCCATGAACTCGGGGGCCATGGTTTGATGAGGCGAAAACGGCATGTTCTGCATTTGCTGGGGAACAGGTGGCATAACAGGCTGGTTCTGGGTCGGGAACTGCATTTGTCGCTGCTGTTGTGCACGGCTTGGGGCTCTTGGGTTCTTCTGTAACGTTGCAATAAAACCATCGCTAATATCATATTACGCAGTATGAACTTAATACCTAAAATCCGTTACACTTACCCCTCCTGACTGGCGCATATGCTGTAAAACTTCTCTAACTGTTTTTGGTCTTACTCCAGGATACACAGCTGCAACATAAAAACTCAGTTATGTAAGGTGTCCGATGTTATATGTACATCTCTATGCCTTTGCTTTGATCAAGATTACCAAGTAATAAAATATAGTCCATCTACCTTGACGATTTCCACTTCCCTTCCTAGTTTGGTTCATCTTTCTCTTTGATGATGTTTGTCTCGGCTTTCCGTTTCCCGTCTTAGGCTGAAGACACCTTTCAAGCTTCAAGCTGAATCCGTAAAGGGTAAACATATTATCAGCACACCGTTAGACACATCATGCCCACATAACACGAATGACTAACACGCTAAGCGAGACGCGCTCTGTTATAGACCGCCCATATGACATGGGTAATTTGAATTCTGCGCACCTATAATTATCAAGCTGTGAGCAAAACCGACATCCTAGACATTAATATTAAAAATATCACAGGGCTTACATTTGCTTCGTGTTAAGGTCAACGTTGTTTAAACGCTTCAGAGGTGGGGAGTTGGGCTTTTTTCGGTTACTTTTGTTGGCAATATTTTTCTCTTGTATCACGATTGATTCCAAGAAGCTGTCTATCTCTTGGCTGATGTTGTCTTTGTTGCGAATTGACAGGTGCTTGGTATCTACACAATCATTCAGGTAACTGGCGTCGATGTCGGGGCCCTGTTGGTTATAAGCCCAGGCGTTGAATGCGCCGCCTTCCGTGCATTCTCCGGAGTAGAAACTTTTGCTGACGAAATGGGATTCCTGGGGACTTTCCGAGGCGTAAGGACCGCACGCCCTCAGGTCGCACGGGGGAGGGTTTGGAGATAACCCTATTCCTGAGTCGTCACTTCCAGAGGGACTCGGAACTTCGATTGGGAAGCTGTGGTAGCCTAGCACTTCCATAACTGGTCGCTGACTGCAGTTGCTGCGAGTTGGTCAGAGTCGTGCCACAACAGCACTTACGAGATGTGCTACAGTAGTTTTGACACAAAATACGCTGCAAAAACACGAAACACACATTTAAAACACTAAGTTTCAGTAGAGTTCCTAACTTCACACAGACTTGTTACATTTACAATTTCAGCTTGTAACTTGAAAACATCTAGATTTTACATGACAACCATGCACACCACTCCAACACAGCCGCGCAAGTAGCCTCGCAGGAACTCAGCCTCGCAACGCTCTAAAAAGGATTTCGACTGGTAAACAAGTGCGCAGCCGCGAAGAAAAAGGTCTCTCTCGTTGGCCAATGAGCCTTGCGAAGAGAGACACTCCCGTTTCTTTTTCACGCTGGCTCCTCGACGCCTCTGTCCTTTTTCTCTCGACAGCGACGTTGCGCGACAGGCGGGCTGATCACGCGTTGGCTGCCCCTCTTAGTACTGAGCAGCACGAGGAAGTTAAATTTGACTCCACTGCCACGTCAAGCCACGCAACGTCTCTTTAAATCATACAGTTTGCTCTCCATTTTTTAGTTGTTAACAGTCCGAACTATTTCTGTGGGAACAACAAATGTACAAAACAACGTTTTGGGTCATTGCGGAATGCTTTCAACAAGCTTTACAACACATTTTACCGATTATAACTGGTTGGCGTTTAGCCAAAAACGCGCTGTCGGGTTCGTAGTTTATTTTAAATCGATTCGGATATTTTGGTGAGTTTTTTAATGGCGTGCTGTAATGATAGCAGTCGCAGTACGCACGCTTCTGAAACAAGAGGTTTGTAATTTAATTTTTTACTCTCTAGTGACATTTAGCGGATGTTTAAAATTCTTGTTTAAATTACCCTTTTTGACTTTATCGAAAAGAACAGTTTTGTCGAATATTTTTTTGTGGTCTATGTCACAACAATCTTCAACCAAAACACAGTGACACTACTTTGAATTTTGTTTGTCAGAAAACCGAACAAACAAACAACCAAGATGTAGCGTACTGTGCAGAAATATGTTGCTGAGTTAAAAATACATAAAAATACTCTTTTCTGCATGTTAATTCACTAAATTACAGCTTGCAAATGTCTTTGTCACGACCTAGTTTTTTGTTGCAGCAGAAAAAGCAAGTAGCAAAAATGGAGCAATTGTGACGTCACAGATCATAGGATTTCTACCGCTGTGATTGGTCAATGTGCGTTTGAACCGTTTTTTCCGCCTTAGGTACCGAACCTCGGTAAGGTTTGCCACGACTAAGCTCGATTTTAACTATTAGAGAACAGTTAATCTACATATTTTATGTTCTTGTACCTTCATGTAAAGTAGTATAAAACATGTAACAAGATTTTTTGTGTGAACATTGTTGAGGCTTATATGAATTAGTGCAGCTCTAATAATGATACATAATTAAGCTTCATGAGTCAAAGTGCAATTTGAAGGCAATTGTTGATAGTTGCCCTCTTGTCACACATTCCAGTAGCAGGCAGAAGCTTACAGGAAGACGTGACATGTGTTTTAGAAACTGGGATTTTGTGTCGTAGTGGTTGCGCTACGCTGTAAAAAACGTTTTGCAATTATTTAATACTTACAGTAGAGATGGTACTTAGTGATTGCAAAGAAGTAACAATTTGAAACTGGTACTAATGAGCATGCTAATTTCAAATGCCTTTAAAAATATAAAATTTAGCAGTAAACCTGTTTTGCCATGTAATAACATGGTTTGGAAATAATAAATGATTGCAATATACAAGAAATATTTTGACTTTGTTTAGTCAATTTACTGTATCAATAATGAGTATTGTATTCAATACATTTCAGGTGCAAAACACTGAAATTTGTTAAATGTTTTGATGTTTGGTGCCAATAATGTTACCAGAATATTGAATATGTTGAGAAATAAAATTAAAATATGAAATATTTTTCTTTGCCAGAACTGATTTACCATTACCTTATAAAAAGCTGCTGCTTGTAAAAATGAAGTGGTCTGAAGGGGATAATGTCATGGCCAAATGGCCAGGAAGTTCTTTGTACTTTCATGCTGTGGTAAAGAATATTGATGAAGATGAGGAAGAAGCTGAGGTTTTGTTTGAAGACGGAACTGTAATGGAAGTTGAATTAAAACACCTTAAAGTAAATGATAACTTTTGTCCTTTGGTAAAGGCGTGTTCTTAACTACCACTGATCTTCTATTTTTTAGTCAGAAGATGCTTTTCGGCCCAAAAGGTCGAAGTCACCAGGAAGGTCACGCAGGAGATCCAGATCCCCAGGTCGAAGCCCTGGACGCAGCCCTGGAAGAAAAGCAAAATGTATGTAGTATAAAAAGACATACAGAAGTTTCTTTGGCCTCATGAAACTTTTATGTTATCCCTATGCAGTGCCACTTATGCATTTATTTACATTGGTTTGTTTGGATGTAATAAAGTTTTTTTTGGAAATATTATACCTATTTTTATGACTGCAAAGCATTGACCTTCTCTTTAGACTTCCCAGGATTAACTTATTTTGGCCTGCTGTTGTGTTATGCTGCAAATGAGCTAAAATATAGTTGTTTCATGAAAAAGTCATCTAGAACATGGTTGTAGAATTTTCTCTACTAGAAATAATTTTCTTGTGGTCTTTAGTGTGTAAACATTCAACTACTACATTACAGTTGTTTTGTTTTTGTCAACAGCAAAAACTGCAGTTGATGGAGTTGAGAAAAAAAGTCCCCCGAAGCCCAGGAGTAGGAAGCTTCCAAGCACAGAATCTTCATCTTCTTCTACAGAGGAAAAGCGTTTGACCGTTCTAGTTCAACGATCCAACTCTGGAAATGCCACCAGAAAAGTGACTGAGCAAGTTACTGAGAAGAAAACAATCACAAAGGGTGCTGTCATTGCAACAAAGGCAAAGGTAAAATAATAGATGGACATCTGATCTTTTGCACTTACAATTTTTTATCAAGTTCACCCATCGGTTTGACCCAGGACCTCAAAAACTGTGTATTTTCATTTTATTGAAGAGTTGTGTTTGTATACCACTACATTTAAATATATTTTGTTTTGGGGTGATCTCTTTAAAATAATTGATACCGAACTTAAAAACAATGAAATTTGACCAAGTTTAAATCAGTACACAACTTATGAATCACCACTAATTCAATTTCAACAGACTTTGGTCACCGAATCTCCAGTACCTGATTCTCGGTACATGATAACTAGACAAAGACTCAAGGAAAAGTCTCCGGTGGATACGATCACAGTTCCTTCTAAGCCAGTTGTTCAAAGTGGTAAAAGTGAAGAGCGAGAGTTTGGTGGGGTTTTGGGAACTTTTCTCATTTACATGACCATTCCAATTCTTCCCTGCCTCGTTTTGCTCGGATGTACAAAGAAGGATTGCAGTATTACAAAGGTACATTACCAAAGTTGGTCAGGTCATTATTAATAACATAAAACTTGACGGAAATGTGCCAACTAAATTACAATTGCTATAGTGACAACTTTTGTGCTGACTAAATAGTCTAACTAACATGTGTTCACTGTTCATACTAGGATTGTTTGAAGTAAAATAGCTTAAACAAATCTGCCATTTTTCTGCCTTCATTTGGGTAGTAATACTGATATTCTTTGTNTGGAGTTTTTTTGGGATGAGGTAAAGTTGCCAAGGCACTGTAACTAAAAAGATACATCAGTAAGAAGGTATAAGCATACACTTACTGGCATGTATCTTCCATCACACACCCTACTGGCTTGTATCTTCTTATTGCGACTGCTTAAAACTGTATGGTTTGTACATGAAGGATACCATTTAAAAAAAATGGAAAATCTCTTTGTAAACTGACTGTTTGCCTAATGAAAGTTTTTGAAAAACAAAAGACGTTTTCGTTTTGGTAAGTTTTTTGTTGTACACAAGACCAGCTTTTGTTATTCCAGGCACAATGTCCATTCATGTTTGACATCAAAAATGAGGGCCTCGGCTTTGTGCAGTGGTTTGGTGAACTGGTTTTGGTACCTTTCGTTTACTCCTTACCGGTTCGTTATGTTCTTGAACATCCACAGAAAGTGACAAACCTATCCATGGCTCTTATTGTGATATTCTTTGGTGAGTTTTGGATGGCTTTTACCCAGTACACAACCTCATTTAATGTTGCTTTGCTTTGTAGTTGCTGGCGTGATTTTGATCGTGCTTCCTGGTATCCAGAAAAGTCGATTCAGGATAAATCCCTATGACTCAAGCTTTTCAAGTGAGCTAATGTTTTGTATTGTTTGTGTGTGAGTGCTAATTATGGGTCCCCTTCCATGAAGGGGACACATATTGTTTTTACTCTGTTTTTTTTTTTTTTTCTTCTTTTCTTTTTTTCTGTCTAACGCGAGTTTGTTCCCACGTTTTGGTCATGAAGGAGTTGTCCGAATTTCTTCAAATTTTCACATATNAACCAAAATATTAAGGCCTTGGGAAGTTAAAATTTGTTCACCATTAAGAAGAGAAAAGCGTGCCCTTGCCAAATATAAAGTTTTTTGAAATTTCACTCCAATTCTGTATTACCTCAAGTCGTACTATGATTTAAATTCTCCACATAAATGAATAATTTTTTATTGTGTCTGTTATTATTTTTTATTTCAGCTGCTTTTGGTGTTGATTGAATTGCACCGAGCATACCTTGAACATAAGGGGGATATTCCAATTATGGTCCTTATGGTTGGTGGGTCACAAATACTCTACATCGTCATGGAGTTTTTTTGGGATGAGGTAAAGTTGCCAAGGCACTGTTACTAACAAGATACCTCAATAAGAAGGTATAAGCATACACTTACTGGCTTGTATCTTCTTATTGCAACTACTTAAAACTGTATAGTTTGTACATGGAGGATATTTCGTTTTGGTAAGTTTTTTGTTGTACACAAGACCAGCTTTTGTTATTCCAGGCACAATGTCCATTCATGTTTGACATCAAAAATGAGGGTCTCGGCTTTGTGCAGTGGTTTGGTGAACTGGTTTTGGTACCGTTCGTTTACTCCTTACCGGTTCGTTATGTTCTTGAACATCCTCAGAAAGTGACAAACCTATCTATGGCTCTTATTGTGATATTCTTTGGTAAGTTTTGGATGGCTTTTACCCAGTACACAACCTCATTTAATGTTGCTTTGCTTTGTAGTTGCTGGCGTGATTTTGATCGTGCTTCCTGGTATCCAGAAAAGTCGATTCAGGATAAATCCCTATGACTCAAGTTTTTCAAGTGAGCTAATGTTTTGTATTGTTTGTGTGTGAGTGCTAATATTAAAGAAAAATGTTGCTATTTAGTTTCAACACAAAATCAAATCTTTTCAGTGGAATAACACAAATTGTTTTCCAGTTGATGAAAACTTATTAGACTGTATATGCCAAGCAGGGTTGTTCAAAGTAGATCAGCTGACATTAAACAGTAAATTTCGATGCAATTCGCGTAGATTTTTGAACCCTCGAGAGTTGAGACAAGAGACTCAATATTCTATTTTGAACATACCTAATGACAAGATGAAAAATTCATCATTTAAAGAATATTTTTTCAGTGCATGTGTATCACAAGTTCAAGTTTAGTGTTTAGCAGCTACGATAAACGTTTTAATCATAGGCATGGAGAGTCTGCCACCCTCACGACCGGATGGACAAAGGTTGCTTATTTCAGGATTATGGGGAGTCGTGCGACATCCTAATTATCTTGGAGAGATACTTGTTGGATTAGGATGGAGTTTTGCTTGTGGTAAGTTACATGTTAAATAAACACTGTTTAAATTCAAAAAAATATCAACGGTCCTATGCATGTGATTGAACAGCGTGGTGTCCTAATAATATATCTCCAAAGCAAAAATATGTTCTGCGTGGGAACTTTTGATCTCTGAAAAGAGTTTTTTTACTTCAGCTTAGACCTAGAACTGTTTGTTTATCATTTATAATGTTGAACAGTGTTTGGTTGCATAAGATCTAAATTTTTAGGTTTTACATCTGAACTTTCAAACCCTATTTGATGTTTGATATTTTCTCATACCCATTTGTGATAAACAGGCTTCGAAAACCTACTGCCATGGTACTATCCGGTGTTCGTGACAGTTTTACTGTGCCACCGAGCGCTTCGATGTGACAAGCAGTCTGCTGAGAAGCACGGCCATGCTTGGACAGTCTACTGCCAAAGAGTAAAGTACAGAGTGATTCCCTATGTGTATTGAAGTGCTGGAGCCAAAAGAAGACTCTTGTTAGCTCAGGTTGATTGCGCTGGCCGTTCAATCCAAGTACTCCTAATGCTGGCCAATGTAATTATAACACTCCTGGTTGAGGTTGAAGCGTAGTCCTGTTGTATAAGATTTTTATGTTACTGCCTGTCCTTTCACTCGGAAGGGTAGGTGGGGTATATGTTGAAGTGTACCATGTACTAGTTGTTAGTTTCAACTCGATGGCTTGAAAACTCAAAATTGGGTAATTGATTAAATGTTCGAAATCAAACTTTATGCAGTTGGCAATGACATTAGATTTTGATTCTAATTTTTCGAAAATAACTGTAAAAAGAAACCGTTTATAAGGTGTTCACATTTTGTAAAGTGATTTTATCCAAAGAAATCTATTTGTTTGCACAAGCCATTATTAGATGATGGAGCTGACTGTATTTTTACAATGTAGTAGGCTGCATGTAAATTTTACTAAACCAGAGCTGATCTAAAAGCGGCCACATAAATTGTGTTGGGGGGTGGGTGACTATGACGAAGACATATTTCGATATTGGTAACATTTAATTGCATATAACCATGCAAGTCTTATAATATTATATCTTTCAACAAACCTGCATTAGATAAATAAAAACCAAACTAATACCGAAAGTAAAACCACGAAACCTCGGGATGCTCTTTCAGACAAGCCCCAAAAGTCGCACACTTTTGTGTAATACACACACTCAATGTAACAGTCCTGTTTGGCATATCACTGGGATGTTTGTTTAGTGTGTTTGCACAGGTTATTGCATCAAGTTGTGCTTGGTATACTTGTACATACATTACATCCTTCGTGAATCAATGTTGAGTGCCTCATTTTTAGCGTGGTAGTGTAACCTTGTTTGCCCAATGCTACAGTTTTGTAAATTTTGACAAAATGTTTGTTGCAATGCTGCCGTTAAATGTTAATTTTCTGTGAGTGTGAAGACCATACACTAAAGCATGACAGGTCTTACATCCAACTTAAAAGCTTCTTGTTAATTAGTTTTGTGCCTTACCAAAGTTGTAATCATGCTTGCAGTTTTTGTCTGGCATATTTCTCAAATGATGATTTAAAGATAATTCTTTTGTCAAAAAATATCAGTTTTCTGACTTATATTACAATTTTTGTTATGAATGTTTACCATTCCCGCTAACCAACTTTACCTGCAGTTTAGTTCCAAAGCTGCCGATGACATCAACAGCCTAACATGTTAATCGTTTTCTAATTTGTAGCATTTGCGGTGTTGCCTTTTTCTTCATGCTGTAATTTTTCATTTTGGTTTTCCAAAAATTTGATGAAGTCCTTCTGGTTGACCATTTTATTCTGTTCCTGCTATGTGTGGAGCTATAAATTTTGTACTGGTGTTCTGTGGGCAAAACCTAAATGTACCGATTATCCAGAAATTTGATTTTGTGTGATTTGTGACTTTGTGTTGCAAACACTATTAGTAAAAAAACATAATAGTATATTTTTCTAAAACTCCTTAACTTTTACCATTGCCATGCATGAGAACATTTTGGAATTTACATGGCAGGAATATTTTCTCAGCTGCGTTGTAAACAATACTTCCAGAGTTATGAGTCATCATTTAAACAACGAGTTCTTGTGCCGATGGCTTTATGCCTACAGTCTAGTCCAGTGTTTCTCACCTTTTCCCTGCACCACCCCCTTTACACCTAGGTAATTTGAAATTGCCCCCCTCCCCCTCAATTGACAAAATAAAAAACAAACTTATTTCACGATATCAGTGCGATAATTGAGAATGATGTAATGACACCAGTTTTTTGACATGTTAATTGTGAATTCAACATGATACGAAGACAGTGCTCATTGCTTTTAACCTATTACCATATGTCGATCATTATAGGTGACTGAGTGCTGATAAAATAATGCAACATGCCAAGTAAAACTAAACTATTAGTACTAGCTGCAAATTTCAGTACAGCCAACCACATTGTGATATAAACAGAGTGCATAGCGACATCATCAATACAACACAGTTTATCATCTTGCGAGCTTTGTTTTGTTTGAACTACCCGATTTTCTCCCAACACCCCTCAACCATTTATTTTCTAGCACCCACTTAATGATAGCAAACGCCCCCCCGGGGGTTCTGGCACCCACGTTGAGAACCACTGGTCTAGTCTCAAGTCAGTTAAATCATAAATACTAAAGGTGGATGGCTCCTTTCTTGTTCTAGATTGCAGAAACAAAATTTGAATGCATTAGGCTCATACTAAGCCCGCAGTTATCCACCTGCCGCATTCAAGTGACTTAATGAGTCCTTAACTTTCACTGGGTTAGAATAAGTTGCATTGCTTCAACCCGACCATAATTGCAGTGACCAACTTCAAAAATTCAAATAAAAATAATAATAGAAACTACAAAAGGGCAGGTTGCTCTAAAGCAGACTTGTTATGAACATATCACTTCAGGAGTTCATCCACCCAAAATAAAAAAAGTAGAGCAGATGACATCCTCAACTGACTACAGTCATTCAACAGTCGAAAATATCCTACTCAAATGAAACGAAAAATCCTTCCTTTTACAAAACCAGACATAAAATTAAATTTTGAATGAGGTCCTACCAGGAAAAATAACAAAGGAATGTGAAACATGCATACTTCAAAGGTTACAGTACATGTGATAATGTTTATTAGATAAAAACTTGATAGCCACAGAAGAAGCAATTTTTCACAACAAACATCGCTTCATGAAAGTTCTATTGCACATGGCTGTGTAACCAAGTTATTAAAAAGCCGACTGCATGTTTTGTAAACTCAACTTCGATACATTGTAGCTCTAACACTGGGATATATCTCCAAATATTGTATGTAGTTGTTAGTGAATGTACTAGGCCTAGGCAACAATGGGTACACACATACTATCTGCATACACAATGCCAAGAGCACCAAAATATATAATTCGACACAGACAGGGGAAAAAGGAACAATATCTAGATTGACGACTTATAATTTAAAACCACCACCTTTTCCCCAAGCAAAGTTTTGTTAAACAAGGTTACAGGTAAACTTCATGAAAGATTTAATGACTTTTATTGTTGAATATACTGGAACCCTGTTACAAAAAAACCAGGTCAAAAATACATTTTAATTTGGGATCAGTTAAAACTATCAAAATTTCCCGATTATTTAGTAAATTAAAATTTGCAAAGGGATAAGCGAAGTAACTGCCAACTTCTTTGCCTACACTTGCTGTATTGGAAAACAAAGCATTTATCCACAACTAAGTGCATCATGTACAGCAGGACGCCTTCAAGTAACAATTCGCTTGGAGGGTTAGGCACACAGCAAAGGTCTCTACGCATGCTGCTTAATACTGTTAGTAGACATTGTGTAGTTTGTTGTTAGCATCCAACCATCAAATCTGTTCTTCTTGGTCCAACAAAATCTTGACCATGTACTTCTGGCGTATAAGTGAGTAGTACTATCATTACCCAAATGTGTAGAAGGCCCTGTAAGGTAGCAAATTATTTGGGGATTGAAAAGTTGGTCAGAACACTGTTAAAAAACAGCTGGCAAAGCTATACGCACCATGTAGAAAATGAGAAATAATCTTGCTGGGGGATAACGCTTGAGAAACACTCCAAGTCTTATGCTGCAAAACATTGTTAATAAAACCAATTAAATACTAGTGGCCCCTGTTACTTTGTAGTTACATGTTACTTGTTCGACATTTTGTGCTGTTTCTTGAACAGACAACTGTTAATTACCTAAAACGGTCGAGGGCTGAAGCAGCTTTACGGACTTTGCCAACAACTCCATGCTCAGGGCCACTGTAACTAAATTCGGGGATGTATGATGAAGTCTTGCTGTGGTGACTTCCATCATCACCATCCATATTCAGACGGACATGACTTCCACCCTCCTGGCTTAGGCATTTAACTTGTCCCTTAAGTAGCATGTCAACATGTCAAACACTATCAATAAATCGAGGGACATAGTGGTTTTAAACCTGAGATACCATCAGCTGCTGTTAAATGCAATTGGAAAGGCTTCATAAACCTAAAAGGTTTTATCACACTGGGCCAAATGGCATCAGCTGATGTTTTTTGATCAATTTAATATGCAAACCAAATCCCAAAATGTATTAGAATGCTTGCCATGTACAGACTATCACAAAATATAACTGCTATTAACTACAATTTTACAATTAGATGGGCTGTGGTTTAACCAGCAGGTAAACTGGGACAAAAACCTGTCAGTGCACAACTTTAGAAGCCCATCTATCATGTAAAATGACTCTTGACCAAAACATGTAAACAAACTGGTGCTAGACATAAAACAGAATAAAGACAATATGTTTACTCTTTGGAGGGAACCTATGATCAAGCATGTTGCTCTCATCCACCATATCAGGCAAGAATACTTATTCAAACAGTAATAGTGTTTTGGCCAACAAACGATTGTAAGTTTTACTAGCACAGGAGAACATAAAGTAAGAATTATAAATCGTATGACAACAAAATTATATGAGGGATAAAAATTGGGATGAGATACGAGCTTTCACAAAAAGAGACTTGGCGGACTGCACTACTGTAATAGTTAACTGTTTTTTTTGTGTTTCAATTAATTTGCACTAAAATTTTGGTGTACAAAATACCATCTTACCAAACACATTTGTTGTATTTTTTACTAAAGCACACACCTTGCCAGCACAACTTCTTAACAAGCACATACCTCCATTCTCTCCATTTGCACCAAGAGGGAATTTTTTTCAGCTGACAGTGTTTCGACGATGGCTTGTTTTTGTATGACGGTTTCGGTGAGTTGGCGTAAGCGCGATTCAAGTTCACTTTCTTGTGGCGAGCTCTGAGATTTGATCATCAACTGACAGACAACGCATGTGGTAATTAAAGTTTCTTGCGGGAAAGTAATATATTGCCCACACATATGTACAACTCCTGTGGGTCATTGCAATTTTCAAAAGTCAACATGAGTTCATGGACAAAGAAGTAGGAGTGTACCCAGTCCACCCCATTCTACTGTAGGACCCATTGATGCTGACAAGTCTCAAAATTTTAGTGTAAGTAGTTTTGAGCGAAAAAAATTATTTTCTGAAACTATTGACACAAATAGAAAGACAAAAAACACAGTTAAATTTATTGCATGAGAGGTGCTTGTATACCACATAGAATGTCATTATGTACCCCAGGTTGGAAAACACGTAGGTTATCAAGATGTCACTAAAGTATGATGCAAGCATACATCTGTTGCTTTTTTTATTCCTTAAACCAGAGTTTAAATTGGTAATTAAAAACCCTGTATTGACAGAAGACATTTAATGACCTCATACAGCTGTTCAATCACCCAAAATCATTTCAATCCCTGACTGGGTACCAAACACACAAAATTGTGATCCTTATGTTTTCGGGTAGTGGTTTGTGTTCAGCCATGATTTTATACCTGGTTTCGAAGACGTTCAATTTCCATTTCTTTATCCTTAACCCTGGCTTGCATGCTCGATCGTGATCTAGCAGCTTCCTCATGATCCTGTCTCATTTCTTCCTGTAATCGACTGAGTTCAGATTGAACCTCACGATGTGACCTTGCATCTTCGTCCAGTCGACCTCTAAGGTCATTTACATCCTGAGCAAGAGCTGAGTTTTCTTGCTGGTATTGCTGCTCAGTGTCCTGTGTGTTTAAACAAATGGACAAATTATAAAACAAATTTGAATTTATGCCTAAATGGCATAAATAAACAAATTTGAATTATGCCTAAATGGCACACTGTCCGATAAAACCATCAGGTTAGTCTTAGTTGTTGGAATTTCAAATCTTTTTTTCACAGGGTTTGAACCCAGGACGATCCAGAGAACTAACCCCAATCAGGTTTTTTTTATTTCTGAATATGAGCCGAGCGCCTTGTACCATTCCAAAAGTAAAGGGCTTTGGCTCAAAAAGCCCTGAGCCTCTAGTGGTTCCCAACCGAGAAGGAGTTTTATGAGTTAATAGGAGAAATTTTCATTGAGTTGAGGTATTCATGATAAGTGCAGTGTAGTATTTCTTATTAGGTAGACCAGTGGTTCCAAACCTTTTGAATATTATTTCTTGTCATTTCTTGTCTAGTAGCGGAGGAATAAAAAGTACCAAAAAAATAAAGGGGGGAATGCATCAAAAAAGGTTGGGAACCCCTGCTCTTACATACTCTATACTAATTAAGGTGTAGAGTACTGCCTCTAGAATAAAGGAACATCACACCAAACATTTTCAGATTAACATCAGTTGTTTGGCCATCACAAAAAAAACACCGATATACAATTTTGTTTATCTATAGCAAACAACATACAATCTATAGCAAACAACGTTTTATCTATAGCAAACAATGAAAATTATACATGAAGCTTTTCAATATCAGTTTAGGCACACAAATTAGTTCCTACCTGAAATTCAGCTCGAAGATTTTGAATCTCGATTCGAAGAGAAACGACTTCATCCCGTGCGGTATCCCTCTCCTGTTTTAGCTCTTCCAATTCGAGTGATGCAATAGTTGAAGATGTCATTTCTGTATCACCAGTTCCTTTGAGACTAGCGATCAGGCGCTCTTTAGACTGAAAACCAGCATAAATAGTTTGGCGGTGGTTCCAAAAAACTTCTGTTTTAAATGTCTGTTTGTCGGTATCATGTTTGTTCCTGATGGGCAAACAAATATCTACATGAAAAAGTTATTGCCGGCATTTCAGGAAAAGGTTAGTCACTACTTTCAAACAACATTAAAGGCTAAACTGTAAAACCGATAGAAGCAATTGGACAGTGCCAAAGGACCCAAATTTATCACCACACGACTCGTTTTATCCTAACAGAATCCTTCTGTTTGTGCAGTTAAAATATTGGTTAAATTCATACGTGATAAAATTTGCAAAAAACTAGCCCATAAAAGCATTAGCATTATACGGTGTTAAATTAGTACAATTTTAGTTGGAGAGTAATGCAAAAAAAACTGTTTGGCACATTTTGCAAATGAGATCAATGCTACTAATTTTGAAAGATCAACAAGCTACCTGTAGAATTCTAGCAGCTTTTTGTTTGTAATCAGTAAGCTCTTGTTTGCTGGTAGACAAATTGGACTTTAGAGATCGGATTTCTGAAGTAAGTTCATCAAGCTTTCCTATGAAAGAAGAACCAGTTTTGTTAGATACAATTGCAATTTACACTGACCGCACAAACAGTGGCAAATTTTTAGTCTTCACATACCCCACAGGTAGACAGTACTAATGGTAATTTTCTTTCTTGCTATGACAAAGAGTTTATTTGGCATAGCTATGAGTGTTCTGTATCGCCCAAGCAGCAAGCATCTAATTTTTTAAATACTTGGTGTCTGACCAAACACGTAAATGGTGAAAGATATGACATGATATTTTTTATTACCGTCTTTTTCACCGACACTGTTCTTTAAGAATATGTACACCACATTTGTACAGAAACAACAGTTTTTTTATTTTGCTCATAGGCATTTAGCAAAGTATACCAAACAAGTGGTTAACAACTGGAAATCGCAGATAAGGCTAATTTTAAACTCAAAACTTACTTTTATCAAATTGGCGGTCCCTTTCAGACTTTTGGTATGATTCGACAATCTTTTTTGTCTCTGAATCCTGTCGGGTTTTATTCTGCAGCACCTCCTGTCTTGTGTCACTGGACACATGAAATAATACAGAGTTATCAGCCACAGATATTCAAACTGCACATACTTGAAACCCTGTCCTATCCACAATTTAGGTCCTTCCACTAAGCCCTGTTAGCAAATGGTTTTAAATTTTGAACAGAATAAAGCACAACATAATGGAGCCTAATAACAGGGACGCTATTTGTTGTTTGATCCCGTCTGCCCTGTCTCTCTTATCCAAACAACAAAACAATAGAAGGACCAGTCCTTGATGTCAATAGTCTGTGACAGACCAATTACACCAGTTAGTTGGTCAGCTTTTCATACAACTCTGGGTGAGATATGGTGTAAACGCAAAACTGAGGTATCTATGAATAATAGAATGCTTCCAGTATACAGTATACACAAGAATAACTTGGACATAAATGCATCAGTTTGCATTTAGTTATGCAAGGTTTTACAATTGTTTTTCTTGTTACAGCTGTTATATTGGTGATTGGGAAATGAACTTATTTGTATATCCTACACTCATGTTAAATGAGATTCCCAGGTATTTTTATTCAGTTTGAACACTAATACATAAACAACCATATGAACTCAATGCCGATTTTGGTAAAGATACAAATGCATGTTAGCAATTTGAAGAGGGAAATGAAAAAGTAGTCACTTTGGAACCCCAGTCATGAGACAATAGGCTGACATATAATTAATATGACTCACAGAGCTACATGTTGCATTGGTGACTGCCTGATAAGCCAAACACTGCCTGGACACAGAATTAGGTACATTGTACACACAGTATGCACTGCATTTTTCATTATTGTCCAAAGTAAGGTAACAGCCTTATTTAGGGCATGATCCCCTGAGTTTATAATGATAAGTTAACATACCTGTGTGTTCTCCTTTCCATAGCTAAGTTGTGTTCAGCTTCTTCCAATCTTGATCTGAGTTCATCAATGGCACGCCCATGCATGTCTGAGCCTTCACTCTGATCAAGTTGCAACCTGAAAAAAGTTGTGTATTTTAAGTAGGAGTTTAAAGACATGTTTTTGAAAAACTTATTTTGTTAGTATTATGGATAAATACACCTGTGCACACCACAGCAAAAAACTAGGAAAATGTATAAGTTGAAAAGCCTAATTTCATGCTATATATTGGATTTGATATCTTACATACATATATATGTATAATACTTCTAACTATAATTCCAGGCTACTAACCGTTCAAAGTTGTTCTGCACTCTCTCTGAATTTTCCTGTTCCATGATTAGCAGGTTTTCAGATTCCCTTAGCTTCATTTGCAAAGCTGATAACTGGGTACTTTTGACCTTTAGCTCCTCACAGAGGTCGTCACACCGGTTACGAAGCTCAACATTAGAGCTCTGCAAATCTGAAGACAGTTTTGGTTTTAACTGCAGTTTTAGTTTGAAATTAAACTTTACCTAAAGGACACTACGTCACTGCCTTTAAACAACACAACATTAACTTATTTCTACACTGTAACTAATAAGAGCTTTATAGCAATTTAACATTGTAAAAGCACCAAAAACATTACACTGTGGCTGATCAAAACAATAATATTGAGAACATGCATTGCCCAGCATAAACAGTAATTACCAAAAAAAATTAAAAAATACATCTACAAAGACAAACACAAACCTGATTTAATTTTTTTATTCCTGTCATTCATGTGAGTCAGCTCCTGATGCAGAGATGACATTTCGTTTTTCAAAAGTCGGTTTTCTACTGCTAGATCATGTGATGAAGACACACTTGGTAAAACAGCTTCACCACTTTCTGGGCTATCCCGATCAGTAGATGCTGCTGGTGTACTTCCAACCATTTCGAATTCACTCTCAGATGCAGTCGAGTCAGTTGGAAGAGTTATCACATCTGCATCAAGTTGCATCAATGAGCGTCATTCAGATAGAGGATTTTATTTAATTAAGTTAACTCCAGTTTAGGTTATTTACCAAAACTGCATAAACTATCTGCATTAAAAAGTTTTTGTAGACCAGTGGTTTTCAACCTTTTTAGTGCCGTGACCTACAAAAACCATTCTACCTAATAATCAGCCTCTTTTAAAAAACCGAGTCCACCTTTGTTTCATCAAGTTGCTAACATTTACTCCCAAAACATAGTTGAACGAAGAACCTTTACTATATTATAAAAACTAACCTCCTCAGATTTAAACAAATTGTTACAAACATGGTCAAAGTACCTTAAATGTCACAAAGGCATTTGTGAACATTGTTACATCACAAATGGAAAGAAACTAGTTTCAGTGAATGGATTAAATTGGTTTTGTTAGAAAGGTCTGTCATCACTTTTAATAAGTGTTATAACTTACAGCAACATTTGCAAAAACGCAATATTTGCTTGCAGCATCTACAAACTTGTTGTACCCAGAGGTTGGAAACCCCTGTAAAACTTTTTTCCCGATGAAAGCACCTGCCTTAGTGATTTTTATAAACTTCAGGTAGCGTAACAGCTAATTGAGTATTGCATTGGTGTTACAGTAACAAATAATTTGATGGTCACCAGTTAAAATGACCGATCTGTATGTAGCCAAACATAAATGCACTTGTATGGTTAGAGAACTTATTTGTTTTTTTAACATGGGTCCATATATAGTCTAAAGTTTTTTTACCTGCTTCAGAGATTGTCTCATGAGGTTCCGACGAGCTTGAGCCATTATCTCCAGAGATCCTCCCACTCAATTTCGATCTGTCAGAATCAAAACTGGAACTTCGCGATATTTCCAATGAAGTCGGTATGCCGGGTGGCAGGTTTGATTGGTCTTTCTTGTCTCCAGCTGGCTTTACTGGACTGTTTGTTGAACTTGTTACTGCTTGAGAAACTCCTATCTTTTTAGTGGCAGGCGTTAATGTTGTGTTTGGTGTCCGTGCCCTAGTAATCTTTTTGTCACTGTTAAGGAACTTGAATAAAGCATCATCGGACGGCGAATCTTTGGCATAGCTGGTCTCCCTTTTCTTGCCTGGTGTCTTGACACCTAAACTAGGTTTATCATCAGATAGTGGAGCACTTCTGGTGACTTTTTCTGGCTTAGTGACAGCTTCTTGTGGTCTGATGTTTTCCCCTGCAGGAGGTGGTTGGATTTTGTCCGCATTTTGGTCGGCGGCTTTAGATATGGCAACTGCAGCAGACTGGTCGATGTTGTTCAGCAATGACTCTGCCTTGCCAGCTAAGTCAGTCAAGTTATTTAACCACGACATTACAAACAAATCTAAAAACTGTACGAAAGCGGAACATAATAAAACTTTTGCACTTACAATTAAATTGGAGTATCAAACTGCTGAATTAACACAACAACAATAATGATTTTCCTTCCTTCGACGTGAAACACTTTATTAGTAAATGCATTACATCACAAGAGCGTATTTTCGTCACAACCATTGCAAAACATCGCAGATACGCCTACGTCAAAACAATTACGAAAATCATCGGTGCGTGACGGTATTGTGTGAACAAAAACATAATGACGTCATATTGTGAAGACTATCATGTCGTACAGAGAATTTGGCACGGAGATTTCAAAATAAAAATATGTGAATATAATTGTTATAAATATCAACCTAATCGTCTAAATATAGAAAGTTATCAAAATTTGTCGAAATTGACGTGCTTTTTGGCCTGCTGCCAAAGTTTTCTGGCAAATTTCAGTCACTTGCATAGGACAGATAAACCACAAACACAAAGTCAAATGACCTAACGACAAACTGGAAACCGAACCGAAAGACCTCGTATGTAAGACCTGGTTGGAACGGAAGCAAATGCTTGCGTAACTGCCGGAGGACATAAGCCGATCGCAGCATGCATTACATTACATCATCATAGCATTAGTAGAAATACTTGGTGTTCAGTTAGGCGTGAAAAAGATTTTTAATTAGGCTATCTGTCGGGATTTTAAGAACATAGGGCTGAGTGCACTACTGAGGCTCAAAACACCAGGTTTTAAAACCTTGTACTTAGCCTTCTACGCGTCCTCCACTGCTTGTACGTTTCTGCTCTTTGATCGGCTTATACATGTCATTTTAACGTATAACGCAATAGATTGAATATGAGAATAAAGATCCCTTTCTGTAAATTACTGAAGGTGGTACGAAAACTGGTTGGTGATTTTAGAGTACCGACAAAAGAAAGGTTTAATGACTGCTTCAGACAAACCAAACTATTCAAATAATTTAGTTGGATACCGATGTCAACAAAACCATTATAAACACAAGATTTATTAAAAACAAAACACCCTGTTTTAATTAGCCATATTTTGTAAATTGCATCACCCAAGGTGGGCGCCAACTAACGGAATCACATTTACCAAAGTCTCTGCCCCCGTGTGACAGCTAATACAAATTTTGCCTCTCTAACAAGGTGGAAGAAATGGGCGAGCACTTGGTCGAATGGTCTGAGGCGCTCGACCCATATACAGACATAAAAACCTGATCGGAATTCGTTCTCGGGATCACCCCGGGTTCGAACCCCCTTGAAAAAAAAGGTGGAAAGGCCCTCAACCCTGACACCATATAAAATCTGCGTGATATTTATACATGAAACCGTCTCGTGAAAAAAATGAAAATTCAGGTTAACTCAAAGCAGAAGGTACAGACGACACAAACTTCCATCAAAAACAAGCTATAACTTAGTATTTCCTAGGGCAAGCAAAATCAAGTTATTTGTTTGCACACAGTGCCGACTTCTATCTTTTGCGGGGCTAGAGTTCGTATCGCGGCAAGGGCGGATAATCGTGACTCGCCATTGCCGCGCGAAGAAGTCGAATCGCTTCGTTGATTACTAGCACTGAGTAGGCGTTGTACGGCTCATCAACTTGTGGGAAGCTTTGGTCGTGGACAAAACGGACAGGTAAGCTTCGAACACACATTATTCTGTCTTCAAGGTCTGTAACATTCACACCCATGAAGTTTATAATGCGACGAAGCTCGCCGATTCGGTCGTTGAACAAGTCTTCATAGTAGACGATTAGAGCATCGGGGTTTTCGTTCATGATGACGTAATACATTTCAATCCACTCCCCAATAGCGGTCGTGGCAAAGCTCTCCCAATCTGTGTGTAAGTTAATTATTGTTAGGCCAAGGCGGGGTTATTAAAAAAACAGATTTGAACAAAAAATAAGTGCATTGTTAAATGATACGATTGTATGACTTTTGACGTAAATCACTATTTAAAATCGTTGATACATGATATGTAACGTTTTAGCACAGAAAATTTGCACATTTGAACAATGCATATTATTCAATAAAAAACTCCTATTTTACTATACACTACAGAGAGTTTCAAAGTCGGAACAGTATAAAAGTAATTAATTCTTGAAATCCATAAGATTAGTAATAAAAAACAATAAGCTAAACAGATATGAAAAAAGTGTATATGACACAGCAAATTTGGATCAGAAAAGTGTTTANCCTGTCGAAATATTGACTCTATCAGGGGCGGAAAAAGCCGATTTCTTTAAATTGTTGCCACAAGAGCAATTGTTGCCTTGATGAATTGCGATGTGAAACTTTCTGCAATCAATAGGTATTTTGTTGTTGAGAAAACCAAAAAAAATTTAGTGTCACTGCATTCTCATGGGTTTGAACTCCGGTAAACCCTATTTCTCTTGACAAACTAGCAAATAGAGCGATTTTAAAGTAACAAGGTACATTGAGGTAATATAATTAATTACGATCTGTTTTTTGTTTTTCTCACTGGGGCACAACAAGGTCTGCCTAGTAAAAAATAGTCGGAAAATGACAAACACTTTAGCCTACATATTATTTTTACGCTGGCAACTGTGTTTCAAATACCTTGCAAGACATTTAAACTGGCATCTTGTTTTTCCATTAGATCCCTTTAAATGAAAAATGGGCTGATCAATTAATTCTGCGATTGAACTTGCTTCGAAACAACCAATATGCTGCACTGCAACATACAAAATGGAAAGTTAAGGTTTTCATGCCGGTTTTGTTGCAAAACAAGCCTTATATGCCTATAGTACTTGATGAACAGACTTCAGCTACTAACATCATCTTAATTAAACACGTTTAAGAAGCTTCACATACAGTTAATTCAAGCTATCGAACTACTGACCGTTACAGTGGAAGTGAGGATTATTAGGATCCAGTTTCGATATATAGTCGTTGTTGCCTAGCAGAGTCTTCAAAATCAACCCGAGACTAAACAGACAAACTAACAAACAGGCTGTTTGAATGTACAAGGTACACTTGCGCAAAAATGCTGGATCCTGAATCTTTTTACGTAGCATCTCTACAATTAACTTGCAGCCAAAATTCCAAGACGAATTTCTGCATGCAAGCGTTCTGAACGCCTGTTGCCCTACAAAGAATGCGCACAACCAGCAGTGCACACAATGGACAGGAAAAGAACCTGTAAGCTGGTTGATTGAACGTAATTACGGTAAAACAGCAAAACAGCAGGAATGGCAAATTAGGAATTAAAAATAGTTCCACAACACACTATGCACAATACTATTTTTTAAAATTTGTTTTGCGTACAAATCGGCGTTGTAGGCCGGGAAAACGAACAAAGAAGTATTTCCGAATATTTATGACGTCATAAATATTCTGTGGCGCCTATTTCGATTGTAAATTCGCCAAACGGTTAAATAGTTTCGTAGTAACCAACGAAGCTAAGCGGTTTTTTGGTTTTGTATTTATTTCTACAGGCATCTCTTCTTGGAGAACAATTTTGTCCTTCCAAAATATCATTCGTAACAACGTTGAGCCGTCGGCAATGATGATCATGTCTGTTCAGAAATAAAAGTATGAGATACATTAACTTTCGTATTGTTTAGAAACCAATGCAAGCAGGAAAAACGAATGAACTATGAGATTTTTATTATTCTAGGCTTAGCTCTGCTGTGCAGTATTTTGGAACTATGTGTGACTTACGAGTTTGCGGAATCATAACCTTTGTACTTCTGGTGCATTTCAAATTCCTTTCAGCACAAGGTGAGTCAGATGTTTCAGCCAATATGTAAATGCAAATTATGCAATGTCTGTGAATTGGCATTATTTTTTCAGATGTGCAAGTTTTTCCTTCAACCAACACAGTAAATTTGGATCAGTTTCAGCTGTTGGTCATCAATTTAAACCTGCCAACATCAATATCACTGAACTGTTCTGTTCAGGAAGCACTAAACCAAGGTTTGAAAAAAATCAGAAATTAATTGTATTTTGTCTACAATTGTGAATTTTATGCAGATTAGTAATATTTCGTACAATAAAACAGTGCTTTTGTTTTTAGACTCATTTCTAAATGTTGACCTTTGCCTAAATGGTAAGTTTTGTACATGATTTCATGATTATAACAGAAAACAACTTCATTCAAAAGTAAAGTTTTATATTTTAGGGGCTGCACCCAACTCAACTGATTGGTCCATCCAAACACCTTTTATCACAATTCCGGTATACTATGTTCTGGTTTGTTGAATAAGTCAAATGTTAGTAAAAATAAATCTGCCGATTTAGCCAAACTATAGAATAAATTGCAACCAATATGCTGGCTAATTACAATCACCTTGATTTAGCCGTCAACATCATTTGCAAAGCTGGATATCACTTTAAACACCAGTCCTGCAAATCGATTGATACAAACCTTGGTCGTGTGGTGTTGCAACGGAGTGAATTTAAACGCATCAGCCAGGGTAGATGTTGATGTACAGCCTAATATTGTGGTAAACACCAATTACTCTGTACCAGCAACAGGTACTTACTTTGTTGTGAGTTTAAGTGATTAGAAAAATTGTATTTCTATTTTACATTAATTTCGCAGCTACTTTGTTTCCTAACCCAGCATACCAGAACATTGCCCCTTGTCAATGTGACTTGATGCTGGGTCATTGTGACACTAACTGCTGTTGTGATGGGGTAAGCGACCATATTTGTTCAGCTAAAAAAGTATGTTAAGGCAGTGTAGTTGCAAGGATGGAATTTTGTTTAAAATGTAATTTATTGAATAGCTTATCATTATGAGGGCTTAGTTTCTCTTTTTAATACACTGATATAAACATACTATTTTCGAACTTAATTTCGGGTGGGAGGATTTTTTCTTTTTTTTATCGGTTAACTACTGTGTTAATGCATTTTATACATGTTGAATGGCAAGAGTTTATATCAGATTCTTTGTTTAAATCAATTGATAGTGGTAGCTTTTTTTTGGGTAAAAGATGCAACTACCATTCTTACAACACAAAAAATTCTTGCTTGGAACAGGAGTGCGCTCCTGAAAAACTGAACACTTTTCAATGCATTTCTGGCATGTTTGGGGGAGATTTTGCAACAGATGACCCACAACTTTGTATGACTCAGCAATTTGATGTGCCTGACTACCATCAATTCACATGCATCCAGCGTCTGAACTCTCCAGACTTGGGACTTTATTTTGCTAATGTAACAGGCAGACAAAGAATGCTAACAGCAGATGAAGCTAGGTAAGCTGTTTTCTTCTACTTGTGTATGTTTGATATGTTTTATTTCTGATGAACTTTGGTTGATTATATCATTTTTGACATCTCTTAGGTCATAGGTTTTTAACATTGTGGGTGTGGTGGGGGTGGAGGGTTGTGATTTAAAATGGGGGCCACTAACATCCACTTGCGTCAACAAGATTTTTTATTCTGCACTACATAATTTGGTTGTCAGGAGTGTAAATTTTGATTTTGAAAGGCCCGGTCTAAAAAGTTAAAAACAACTTGTGTAAAATATTGTCAGATCAAACACTTCATTACTTTTATGTTTAATTTTAGTTCATTCCTTGCAACAGCCAGTGCCAACTCTTTTACCTTCCCAAGTGACAGCAATGCTGTTCAACAACCAATGCAAACTACACCATACCGTAATGGAGATCCTATTATCATTGAAACTTTGCTTAATTTCACTGGTTATCTTACTCTGCCGCAGGTAAATTATTTGTAGGGTGATTCTTTGTTTAAAATCACACATATCATACTTCATGCCAGGCTGGCAAGAGGCAGTATTCTAAACTTGAGGCAACCTTTCAAGCGCTCAGCAAGCGGTATATATTAGAAAAATCAGCAAACACATATCACAATTTTTTTCATTTTGTAGGGCACTTTACATAAACGAGTAGACCAGTACCTAGCAGTAACAAATTATCTTTGTTTTCAGGCATCCCTATCCGGTCAGTGCCTGCGAAACGCCTTGGTGCCTTTTCAAAACGACTCCTTCGCGTACTGCGATGTGATGGTCACAACATCAAACTGCGTAGGAGGGTCCGTGCTGGACATCAATTATTACGTCACCAACACCACGCTTATCAAGTCCACACCCGGTGGAGGGAACGCAAATGTCAATGTAACTAAAACCGTTGAATTTGAAGCTTAGTTGGTGCTATGAACATGCATGATTTAATTTAACTTACGCGTAAGATTGGTGTTCGCACTTAAATATTGGGATATTCTTGTGCCTAATAACGAAAAAGGCGTAACAGTTGGTCAGATTTTGCGTACTATTTTTTAAGCTTCGCTAATCACGTGTCACGTTTTGCAGTGCTCTGCAACCGGTCTGTCGCAGTATAACTGTGTCCAAACGAAATTTAATAAAAACGTTTTTTTTTTGAACATTTAGTTGTGATTTGAACATTACAGTTGCGCAACTCGCTAATCCAAACTCTTGCTGGACTGTCCGCTGTGCATTTATGATTTTTTAAAACGCCATGATATAAATTATTATCTTCAAGAAAGTCCTTGTGCGAAAACATAGGTGGAGCTGTGCCGCCAAGTTTGGGACGGTAGTGTAAAAAGGTTAAGGAGCACTAAACTAATATAGCATCATAAACATTGCAGCTACCTTATTTATTTTTCCCTACAACAGCTGGGAGACCAGTCACTACTTTTGTTTAAGCCTGCACAATAACTCGATATTTTGTTGTGCCTAATAGCCTTAATATTAAATTTTAGGTTACGTATAGGAAGGACACTTCTTCAAGCAACTACGTCAAAACCAACAGCGGTGCTGCTACCAGCAGTGGAATAAGCCTCTTCAACTCCTCCGGTTCTGCAAGTAAGCAGTTGGTTTGGTCAAATCATGCATGCACATTTATTTCGGCTCCACGTAAAACTCTTCTTGAAAACGCAAACA
>QXVZ01023375.1:0-13582 GCA_008931825.1 Phallusia fumigata | reverse complement strand
CTGTTAAGCAACGTAAATGTAAAAAAGGTTTACTTAAAATCTTAACTTATTGTCTTTGTGGCTGTGTAAAAAGCAGGCAAAATATAACACAATTGACGACAACATCTCGTGAATTACGTCACAGTTGGGATTTAGATCCATCATACAGCAGTTTGACGGATCTGCAAAAGACAAAGCCCACGGAGCAAACGTTTTTCGAATTTAAGCCGTTGCGTTCCTTGAAAAATGCGCGAGCTTATTATGCGACCAAGTAAACTTGACATACGCTGTCCTTAATGCACTACCACAATCACCCACATAGAAACAACCTTAGCACATTTGCTACCCTTAGTCAACACTCTTGATAACCCTTCAGTCCCGTCATTCTTTTCTAACTTTGGTCGTCAACAATTTTGTTTCGAAATTGTTCGATTTTCGAGTTAGAGGGTTAGTGAGTTTGCCGGCACTCTGTTTTGCCCAGTCTGCTGTTTACTTTAAATGTAATTCAGTGTTGAAATGTTGTGTTAATTTAAATTTCCCGGAACAGATAAAACACGGTAACATAATAGGAAACGTTCATGAACATTCTAAAGAAGCAATTTATAAACATCCTGCTAATCCGATTTTATTATCGTACAGAATTAAACAAAGTGATGAATAGTAAGCAACATTTACAAACAAAATCAAAGTTAGGAACGAAAGGCATAGGCTACATTTAATATTTTGCTTCAAGAACAACTTCACACTCCTTGGGACTAAGCACCAATGACATGATTTCCTGGTCCAGGGGCGGCAAATGTTCATTGGCAGAGCGAATCTTAAAATTTTGAATCAGCTTCGTCAAAAAGATGAAAATCTCAGCCCTGGCCAAACTTTCTCCAAGACAAAACCTTGCTCCAACCGAAAACGGGATGATTTTGTTTGATTTCACAAACCTCCCGTTTTCATCGATGTGTCTTCGTGGGTTGAACTCTTCCGGATTGGGCCATGTCTTTGGGTCCATGTGGGCGCCGTCGAGGTTTGGAATAATCTGGTTAACATATTAAAGCAAAATACCTATATTGACACATGGAAGTGCATACACCATTTACCTTTCAAAGTGAAATTGAAAGTTTTACAGGTAAAATCCACCAATTCGCAGATCATACGAAATGTTTGCTGCTCAGTCAGTTTTACCTTAATTCCTTTCGGTATCACGTAGCCCATCAATTCGGTTTTTTCTGATGTAAGGTGTGTTAACGAGAGTGGAGCCAGTGTTTTGTTTCGCATAACTTCTTGAATGAAGGCGCAAGTCATTGGCATGTGTTCTCTGTGTGACATGGACGGTTTCTCACTTCCTGCAAGCACAATTTAGCAAGAAAAGGCTCTTTAAAAATTAAATGAGCTTTAGGAAAACATGCTCAAATAGATGGTTTGGAACTGATCAACTACACTTATATATCGCTTCGTTGTCAAAACCGGACTGGCTGGCGAGCGTCCGCGCCACAAAATGTGGTACAAAAAATCTTACAAAAATTGTGTCTTTACCGATATTATCAGCAACTTCCTGCTCAATGATGTCAAAGAAATCTGGGTAGTTAAGTAGGAAGGTAAAACACCAAGCAAGGGTTGAACTGGTCGTTTCGGATCCAGCAAGGAACAGATTTCTGCAATATGCCCTGAGTTGTGACTCCTGCCAAAAAAATCTTGTGATTTTGGTAATTTTCGTGTATGACAGGCAACATGTAGCTGGGAGATAAGACCTACAGGCCAGCTTCGCATTCAATATTTGGGGTTTGTTGTTTTTTTGCATTTAAAGAAAGTTAAACTATTCAGTTGATACATTGCATCGATGCTTACAGTAAAAGAATCATTCTGTTTTCTGCCAAACTGGTTTTCGTAAAGAAATGCGTCGATAAAATCGTTGATGTTGTTTGGGTCGAACTTCTCCTTGTGCTCGTCGATACATTTCTGAATATATTCTGCACAGATAATGATATGCTAATTTTGGATCTACTGTAAACAAAAGCGCGTTCAATGTGCACCAGCCTAGGATCAAATTTTTTCAAGAGATTTTGTGATCAATGGAAGTTTACACAAGAACATGAGTTGGGGTCCACCTCCCTGATTTTTTCTCGGGTAGCCAACAGTGGACAATACGGCTGCAGTTTATTTATTTGTTTCGGATAGTTTTGAGTAAAGTCGTTGGTTGCATGTTTTGTTGGTTAAATGACCCGAGAAGCTGTAGTTTGTCAAATGACATTAAGTCACAAAAGCTTACTTAAAACTGTTTCCTGTCGTTTATCATATCTTTTCATTGCCATGGAAAAGGGTGGAACACGAGAGGCCACAGGAAACAAAATCACGATGGCAATTAATGGTGCATCTTCGGCAACTCCAAATCTTAAAACGCCGAAAACTTTAAATGTTAACTTAAATAACCGAAAAAGCTAAAACACCTATTGTCTCGTCAGTTGTGGATAAAACGTTATATCATAAGTCTGGACTCTCGAAGAATTCAGAAATATCGATACTGGGACCTGCAGTCGGTATAGGACCTGATGATGGGCTTTTCGATTCAGATTTTATCCTTAGGAATTCAACCAATAATGCACTTGCATTGCCCGTTCTGTTCTGCAACGTTATTGACATACTCAGCATCTGTATTCCTTTTTAAGGCTAGTTATTAGGCTACAAACCAACCCATTGGTTACAATAGGCTTATGTTGTATAGTAGAATGATCTCTTTTACACATATATTTACAGTTTGCTCAGAACATCCAGTTGTTCCAGGAACTTCGGATCGCCAAAGTCGTTGCGTTTTCCAAGAGCAACTTTTGATATAATGTTTGATGTCAACCAGTAGAAATATTTCTAAACACGATTACAGATTGATNGTTCCAGGAACTTCGGATCGCCAAAGTCGTTGCGTTTTCCAAGAGCAACTTTTGATATAATGTTTGATGTCAACCAGTAGAAATATTTCTAAACACGATTACAGATTGATGTTTCTTGGAATAGGGTTTTGGCTGACCAGACAACATAGTAGAATTTAGCTTACCTTGAAATCAACTGGTTTGTCTCCAAATGTGTGTAGAAACTCAACAAATTTATCTCCTTCAACGTTAATAATTGTTTCCATTCGTTGGCTTGCCAAACCTTTGCTGCAAAACGTTAAATCAGAAATTACGAAAATGGGTGGCATTGCAATAAAACCACTCAAAACCAGAAAAAGCTGCACAAAATTCGATAAAAGACGTGACCTGATGGTTTTATATTTCAAAGTCAAAACAGATAGAGTTCAGGTATAAGCACGTTTGGTGCAATTTGTGAACTTACTCTCGGAGAAACTTAAGACCGAAGTGTTTTTGCACTTTGAAAGCATCGCCGTATCTGTTAGCAACGATCCCATCGCTTCCAGTGGACCTCGCAAGTAATTCAAGCCAGGGTCGATCAGAATAGGAAGCACTTTGCTTCACCAGTGCCTGGCAAACGAGCATCAAAATTCGTTGACTTATATAGTCACAAATTGACATAATAGACTTACTTGATTAATTACATCGAAAGTATTCAAAACTACAACTTCGTCTCGTCCGATTCGAACTGACATCACATCTCCGTACTTCTCAAGACTCCACTTTTTAAGTGTTCTACTCGGCAGCGCCCCTAAAAAGAGGGCATTGCCCACAAGGGGTAGGCCCCTGGGGCCTGGTGGGAACTTTGGATGCGGTCGTCGCCACCAGTAGAAATATAGCAAAGTCACAAAGACACCAAACAGATTCCAAAAGCTAAAAACTGCTAAGGACTTCTCCACGGTAAGTGAAAATGCTTCCTGAATCATGGTGACCAGGCTTCTTTTGTTTCTTTAGCAGTACAATTTTTTGTACATTGAAAAGCTAACTCTTGAAAAGCTAAAAGAGAAGTGTGCGAGTGTTTAATCTTCAATTTTTGCAGTCCCAGCAATGTTGTAGGGTTTGTTTGAGCAAACATGTCGAGTTAGCCCGCAAGGCTTGTTAACAAGCATCGAAATATTTGCCGTGTCACCCATAGCATCAATAGCTGGTTTTGTGGTAATTTGTTTCTCTCCTTTTCTGGCGTCTCCGTGAGTCGAATGCTTTTGCGACATTTAACGCATATAGAACCAAAATGTTTGTTTATTTGTTTGTTTTATTTTGTCCTCGGTGGGCGGAACAAGGCCTGAATGCGTTATACTTGCAATGAGTCCAGCGTCGAGCCCCCCGCCTCATTGCTATTGCATTAAATCATTTTTTATTTGATTTTTTTGGTTTGTTGGTGACTTTAACCATCTGGGTTGGAGCAATGCCGCTTAAGTTTCTTGCCCAGAATGTGTACGGGCAGAGTTGTGCACAGCACTGCAATAAACACAGATAAGTGTGACGGATGTAATTAAAAGCATAACAAATTCGACCTCTTTAGTAGAAGGTTTATTCACAATAGCGCTGATATTTACGCAATAACCTGTCGAAACAAATCCGTTTTGTATGATGCCTCTTTCTGCTGTAGGCTATTCATAAATCTTCGAGTTATTTGTTACGAAAACTGGAATAAATTTGGTGTACTTTTAAACTGTTTAATATATTTGGTAAAATAAAAAAGAGTAAAACTTAAAAAATCTATATGTTACCAATGATTGTAATTAAAACTATTCAAAGTTTTTTCCCCTGTCTTTAGACATGGACGGCACAAGTGGATAATTTTAAAAGCAATGTATTGTTCGCGTTTACTTCACATCAGCAAGCAAATAAAAAATTAGAACAAAATTGCGAAAATAATAACTGAATCAGCCTTATGTACGCTTTGGTGTCTCAAAAACACGCATCGTTTATATAACATGTAGAATCACCAAAAATCAATTAATTGGGGGCCAAATAACGAATTACACCGATGCAAATCTAACATTTGGATTCGGCAACAACTATGCACTCAAGTGGTGACAGTACAACTGTAACAAGCTCCTTATCAATCGGCGGTATCCCCTTAGCTGGGCGAATCTTAAAATGCTGAAGTACCTTAACAAATAATATAAAGATCTCAGCCCTGGCCAAACTCTCTCCGATGCAGAAACGGGCGCCCACCGAAAACGGGATAATTTTGTTGGAAGCAACAAACTTTCCGTTTTCATCGATGTGTCTGCGTGGGTTGAACTCTTCTGGTTTGGGCCAAGTTTCAGGATCCATGTGAACGCCTTGCAGATTTGGAACCACCTGAACGTTTGTGGACCAGTTAAAAGCTTGGCTTTAAAAAAAAACTTTCGAAGTGAATCAAAATAGTAAATAGTAGTAAATCGGCACGGAAGAAGTATATGGTAAACTCCTATGCGCTAGCTGCGCTTATGCAAAACCAATTCAAAAATTGAATTTTTTACCTATTTGGATGGGATGTTAACAAGTGACTTATTTCTTGGAACTTACGACACACTTACACTGCCGCCCGCTCGCTGCGATGGAGATGATTTATGGTAGCATTCTTACCGAAAAGGGTTATTTGGAAAGATGACAAACGCTAAGTTGACAACAAATGCGGAAAAAAGGCACATTGTTCAAAACAGGTAGGCGATGACACAATATGAAGAAGCTGTTGACCAATGGGTTTTGCATACCAAATAGGTCTTAATAGAAATGAGAAATGGTGCTTATACAGATTAGTACTTCCCAGGGGTTTTACACTTCATATTATTACTGGGTTAACCTTGCATGGTTTAATGGTAAGTGAAAACAACCCCCCATCTATTGTAATTGCTTAAAACCGCCGGCCTAATCAATTCAATTCCCTTTTAGCAATTAAAGTAGATTATAAAAATAGTCATTGTTAATTAAAGATCCTACAGTAATTCCTTTGGGAATGATGTGACCCATCAGTTCGCACTTGGCACTCGTCATATGCTGCAAGGACAGTGGGGCGAGGGTTTTGTGGCGGTAAGTTTCCTGGAGGAAAGCGCTTGTAAACGGCATCTTTTCCTTCTTCGACATACTGGGAGTCCCCAACATACCTGTAAGATTTGTTTGAAAATATTGAAATCTTTGTTTCAACAGTTGAAGTTTTACTACCGACGAAGTATTTGGAAGAAAATTAACTTGCAATATGTACCTTAATCTGTCTAAGAAAGTAAAAGGTTCATAAACTTTTACAAACTTATTCTTTACAGCACAACGACTTCCAGTGACGTCTTAACGTCTGCTATTCATTAGCATCTGCTATTCATTACGGAACAAACTTTTTCTGCTAAAAATACAGTGGTGCTAAAACATGGAATTAATTTACAGTCTAAAGCAGGCATGTCAAACACATCGCCCGCGGGCCGGATCTGATTTTCTGGATGATTTCTTACGGCCCGGCGTACATTTCTAAAGCTGACAAAAAAGCGAATCTCTCTGGTTCATTTTTGTCAAAAGTTCTGATTTTTGCTAAATACTACAAAATCTCTTTTAATTTTTTTTACACAAATATACCAAAAATGCCCCTTCCAGCCGCTGGAGGACAGCAAATGTGTAAAATATCCGGAAACCGCACGGACTCAGGAGCGGCAGCATCGACACAAACCAGACAGTGTTATGTTACGAAGGGTTTTGCCAAAATGCATCGTTGTGTATGCATTCCTCAGTTGTACGACATAGGTTCGCCCTTCACCATCGTCAATCGCTTATTTGCAGTCAAGTCACAGGGCCAACAGTTTCATCAGCCAATATTTTGTCATTATTTTACCGGCAATTGTTTGTGGGTCTGGCTGCAAAAATGCGTCGTTCGACTTTTGTGAAGCTTTTACTACAATTATCTTCACCTAATGTTTCGTTGATTTCGTCTTCGATTAGCTTGTTGTATTCAGGATAGTTAAGGAGAAACACGAAACACCAAGACAATGTTGTACTGCTTGTTTCCGTTCCACCTAGAAACATGTCCCGGCAGTACACCATCAGTTGTTCGTCCTAATAACAAGTTTAATTTCAAACATGTAAACTACGAAGACAATTACAGAACACTCAAAAGCAAAATACAATTACATAAATGAAACATGTTCAAAGACCGATATCGTATAACCGTATGAGTAGTTTTAGCTTGTGCTTACTGTAAAGGTTGCCTTAGTGTGGGCTTTGCCGAAATTTGCCTCGTAAAGAAACAAATCTATGAAATCTTCAACGTTTGACGGATTAAACCTTTCTTTGTGTTCTTTGATGAAGACTTTTACGTGATCTGCATAGAAATGTTTATTACGTTTTTTTGGTGCGATTTTTCTAGGTATTCTTGTCCGGGCCTAAAAAATGCTTTTATAGGTATGACCATTTCAGTTCTAAAGGACACAAGTCGTGGACACATATGCTGAATTGTATTATGCAAATACGCATCATCTAATAGGTTAATAAGTCAAAATAAATCGGTTTTACTTACCACCCTTATACATAGGACGTCCTGTAGAAACAAAATCAATCTAGCCTACTTACCGACGAGCAACTGCATTCTCCCATTAAGCTTGTCCATGGCCCCTTTGAACCAAGGAACATGTGCTAAAATGTTGAACTGGTTAATCAGGGTCGTTCTTTCTGCTGTTTCGGGGTCTGAAAAACTGAGTAAAAAAAGTTTCCGTTTTGCATTGAACATTTCCGAATGTAAGCACATAGATGTTTGTGAACATTTTAGTTACCAGCATGCGTAACATTTTATGAAGGGCAAGAACTAATCAAACGTCCAATGCATCCCGTTTTACCCGGGATAGTCCCCAAATATGTTTTAGCTTCCCGCTCAGTCACTTAACATCTGTTTAGAATTTGTTGCATCAGCTTTTAGGCCAACGCCAAACCGTTTTAATCTTTCCAGTTTGAAGTTACGGAAATAGATTTTGTGCTTGCCAGAAACCGCCTCACTTTGGTTTTGCCACGCCACAAACTACTGATGTGTGTAGAGATAAAAGACATCAACGTCATCTACACTTACAGCAAAGCCAGAGCATCAAGAAGTTTATTAAACTCGGGTTCGTCGTATTCGTGTCTCTTTCCAAGCATAACTTTGGAGATGATGTTTGTTGTCATCCAGTACACATAACGCTGAATCAAATGAAAAAAAAACATTTGCTTGTTGATGGACAAAAACTGTATTTGTACAGAGTTGATTACTTTGCGAATCATACGTTTGCGTCATAAGCTGTTTCAGGCCTTTTGGTTTTAACATGTTTTATGTCCTTTCCAGATATTCGTTTACATTGAAACAGTAGTCATCTAAGCGAACGATGTTTACATGACAACTTTGCAGCAGACTACGGTTCTTTTGATTTTATTAAACACCCCACTTAACATATAATTGGGTATAATTACGGAATACCTTCAAGTTCAAAGGTTTGTTTCCATGTTTTTTCACAAACTCAACGAACATATCACCTTCTTCATTCAAGGTTTCTTCCATTTTCTTGCGCGCCAATCCCTTTCTTCACAAACAAAACACAGTTTATCGTAATTAATTGCCGTCATACCAGTTACAGTTGTAACTTAAAATCTGCTTTTTACCCATGAAATAGCACAAACTGTTTTGTAAGATTACACCTGTCGAAGTTCAAACAATATTGCTGCTTTTTTGTTTAAACAGTTATTGGGTTAGATAGTAATAATAGGTTTCAAATTGTAAACGTAATCAAATAATTCCAACTTACTCGCGCAAAAACTTAAGACCAAAATGTTTCTGTATCTTAAAAGCATCATCGTATCGTTTGAAAATGATTCCTTCTTGGCCCGTTAAAGAGCAGAAGATGCTGACGTAGGGTCGATCAGAGAAGACCGCACTTTGCTTCACGAGTGCCTAAGATAAACAGGGGTAAACTGCAGAGTTTTCTGGGAGCGAATCTATCTTACGCGATAATTGTAGCAGTTACCAAGTGCTATGACAATAACTTACCGTACATTACCGTACAAACCATACACAAACATTCCATCACTAAAACTTCAAACGTGCAGATAAAGAATAAAAGAAACTGTTGACCGAAGGCGTTTTTTCTTTGTGTCATATATTTTTCGTTTGCAATTTATTGAAATTAAAATAAAACAAAGTAATTAAAAATTTCACCTGGTGTACTGCATCGAACGTATTTAAAATCACCACTTCTTGGCGGCCGACCCTTGCCGACATTACAGGTCCGTATTTCTCCAAGCTCCAATTCTTGAACTCGGTTGCCGGGTTTTTCCCCAAGTAAGGTAGGACCCCTACCAATGGAAGACCCCTGGGACCTGGGGGAAACTTGGCATGGGGGCGTCGCCACCAATAGATATATAGCAAAGTCACGAAGACTCCGAGCAGATTCCAAAAACTAAAAACGGCCGAAAACTGCGGTAGCAAAGTTAAAATCGTCATCTTCTTGACTGTCTCTTCCAACCTTTTGACAGATTCAGTAGAATTGTATGTATATATAAGTTTATTTGATTTGGATTGACGTGAACTTCAAACTTGCAACGTGTAGGGTTTGTTGAAGCAAGTATGTCAAGTCGTCCGCAAGGGTTGTTAACAAGCATCGAACGATTTGCGTTCCAATCCAAGGCCTTGGTTCCTACGTGCCGGCGCCTTTGATCATGGTGTCAATAGCTGGGATAAAGTTAGGCCTACGATTCAGTTTTGTTTTGTTTCAATCTGTTCGTTTGCCGCGTCTCTAGCGCCTTTGTGAGTAAAATCTTTTTGTGGCAATAAACCTAAAATAGGACCGGTCGGTTGAGCGAATGTCCACGCACAGTGTTTTAGTGGAAGTATAACCAAGTCCTAGGCTGACAGAAATATTTGGTGATACCGTGACAACATATGTTGGTCATTACCAACTCCTACACTTCCCCTTCTTGTTTTCCTGCTTTGCACTGTCACGGGCATTTATAAGTTTTATCAGGGATTGATTTGTGGCACTTCATTTGCATCCCCTATTTGTCCTTAGATCTACGAATGACGCTTGGAATACAACGCTTGTCCGGCAATCAGGCGTGTACAAAAAGTGGTTTGTTTAAGATCTAAGTGACTTTTCTCCTAGTGGCGTTTGTAGCAAGGCGTGTTAGTGGTGGGTGGCCACTGGATTATCGTGAAACGTGTGGATGTTTTTATCGTTTTAAAATAGTGATACCTAAAACTAAACCAGAGTGCGCTACCTTTGGCTTTTGTGGTAAGCTTTATTGCGATTTTCGAGGTTGTGAGACTTTTTCGAGAAAGTTTTGGGTAAAAGTAGGCTTGGGTTATTAGGTTTGTTTGACAAGAATTATATCGCCGCCTAAAACTGCTAGGACCAATTCCTAAGCTGTCGAAATAACTTCGAAACATTTCTATCGTTTTTAAATGCAGCCTCAAGTGAAATGCTGCAGTCTTTACCAGAGGTTTGCTAAAACGGATTGTTTGCTTACACACATTCTTCCCGCCTTATCGCGATTCGACAGAGTCCGCTTACAATCTGTGACCTCTCCACAAGTTCAATGTATGATAGCGCTGCTCTTTACAAGGATGGAAGTACAGTGCGGTTTTGTATACGACGCGCCACGTTGCAAATTGTGTACAGTGTCACCGTGACTTATCAAAAACTTCAATGTGACGTTGCGCTGTACCGTACCAATGTTCCGCACCCCATTTGAGTCCTCAGGCACAGTAATCCTTAATCTTGTGTTGTGTCTTGCAACATTATTATCAATCGTTTCCCTATATAAGACTGCACGTGTTCAGATCATTCATTCTACTGTGTTCGTTTACAATACAACTCTAGAATAATACACTGATTGCGTTTACTTCACAACAAGCAAACAAAAAATGAACATACAATCACGGCGATAAACAATTTCATCTGCCTGTAGTCGTAGGCTTTGGTGCCCAAATACACATATGTTTATGTAACATGTAGTATCACCAAAAATCAATTAATTTGAGACAAATAACGAATTAAATGTTGCTAATCTAATATTTGGATTCGGCAACAACCATACACTCAAGTGGTGACAGTACAACTGTAACAAGCTCCTTATCAATCGGCGGTATCGCCTTAGCTGGGCGAATCTTAACATGCTGAAGTATTTTTACAAAAAATATGAAGATCTCAGCCCTGGCCAAACTCTCTCCGATGCAGAAACGGGGGCCCACCGAAAACGGGATAATTTTGTTGGAAGCAACAAACTTTCCGTTTTCATCGATGTGTCTGCGTGGGTTGAACTCTTCTGGGTTGGACCAAGTTTCAGGATCCATATGCACGCCTTGCAGATTTGGAAGCACCTGAACGTTTATGGGTCAATTAACTTAAATGTGTATAGCTTGGCTTTAAAAAAACTTTAGACGTTAATTAAAACAATAAATGATGGTACATCGATATGTTTAAAATCCTGATGCGCTTACATAACCAGATAAATACTTGAAATGTTTGAATATTGGGACAGAAATGTTTACCAAGCCCTCAAGTGAGTATACCCCATCTGTAGTAATGGCTTGGAACCTAATCGGTTCATGCCCTTTTTGGTAATCAAAGTAGATTACAAAGTTTACCATTGGTAATCATATAACTTACAATAGTTCCTTTCGGAATAATGTGACCCATCAGTTCGCACTTGGCGCTTGTAAGATGCTGCAAGGACAGTGGGACGAGGGTTTTGTGACGGTAAATTTCCTGGAGGAAAGCGCTTGTAAACGGCATCTTCTCTTTCTTCGACATACTGGGAGTCCCCGACATACCTGTAAGATTTGTTTAAAACAATTAAAATTTGTGTCCACCTGTCCGGGTCTTACAACCGACGTAGTGTTTGGTAAAAATTTTATCAATAATATCTACCTTAAACTGTCCAAAAAATGAAAACGTATTCACATTTTTTCTTGACTTTTTAACACAGCACAGTATGCCTGTCAGTGGCATAATATCGAATCATACCCGATCTTTCAAGCATTTGTAATTTGTTACAACACAAAGATTTTCTACTAAAAAATACAGAGGGTAATCAGAAGTAAAAATGAAATTAGTCTGAAGTCTGCCACTAACAAAGTGCACGGGTATGTAACGGATAATTTGAGAAACAAAGCTCTGTCTCTTTTAACGCGAACAAATTAGATTTAGGGCAGATACGTGATAAACAAGACATTGCTTTTCAGTCCTAGTTTAGGAATGTGTTTGTTAATTTGACTTTTGTGAAGCTTTTTTGCAATTATCTTCACCTAATGTTTCGTTGATTTCGTCTTCGATTAGCTTGTAGTATTCAGGATAGTTGAGCAGAAACACGAAACACCAAGACAATGTTGTACTGCTTGTTTCTGTTCCTGCCATGAACATGTCCCGGCAGTACACTGTCAGTTGTTCGTCCTAATAACAAGTTTAATTTCAAACATGTAAACTACGAAGGCAATTACGGAGTACTACATAGCAAACAAGATTAATATGTTTTAAACATGTTTTAAGGCCGATGTCAGGTAATTGTAACAGTTTTATTAGTAATTTTGTACTTACTGTAAAGGTTGGCTTGGTGTGAGCTTTGCCAAAGTTTGACTCGTACAGAAACGAATCTATGAAGTCTTCAATGTTTGACGGATTGAACCTTTCTTTGTGTTCCTCAATGGAACTCTTAATGTAATCTGTACAAATATATTTGTTACATTTATGAAGCGACTTTTAGTCATCTCTGTCTAGGCCTAAATAAAGTGTTCTTTTATAGATAGAACAATTGAAGTTCTTTAGGTAGAAGTTGTTGGCAATTATAGCCAGATAAATTATGCGAAGACGGATTCACTGATTGTTTAAATCAAAATAAATCGTTCTTGCGCTTCCCACATTGTAGGTAGGACGTCATGTGGAAAGAAGTAACGTCCATACAGGCCTACTTACCAACAAGCAATTGCATTCTTCCATTAAGCTTGTCCATGGCCACTTTGAACCACGGAACATGTGCTAAAATGTTGTACTGGTTAATCAGGGCCGTTCTTTCTGCTGTTTCGGGGTCTGAAAAACTGAGCAAAAGCAAATTAACTGCTGTTAGAAAATATTCTTTAGCTTTGCCAGGAATGTTTTCGAATGTATGCCCACATATATTCGAGGGCATTTAAGTTACTAGTAATTTTTTACAGAATTATATAAAAACGTTATCTGCACTTACATCAAAGCCAGCGCATCAAGAAGTTTATTAAACTCGGATTCGTCGTATTCGTGTCTCTTTCCAAGCACAACTTTGGAGATGATGTTTGAAGTCATCCAGTACACATAACGCTGAATCAATTGATAAAAATGCGGTTTTTGAATATTGACACACAAAAAGTTGTATTTGTATTAGATCATTTGCTCTGTAAATAAGATGTTGCTTCATGTTTTGTTTCGGGCCTTTTTCAGTTTAAATATGTTTTATGCCCATAGACAGACATGTGTTTACATTTAATCTAGTAGTTCTCAAGTGTTTAATTTTTTTCATGACGATGCAGTCATGCGATAGAGCATCGACTAAGAGAGACAGAAAATATTTTGCAGTCCCCTTGAAAACGCTTTGCCCACCCCTAGGTGACCGCGGACTACACTTGAGAACCACTGATTTACCATACCAGTATAACCAGTAGTCACCTGGGCAAACGGAGATTTACGAATCAAAAACCTATTTTTACACCTCGCAAAAAGCAACTATGTAATCCTGTCATACCTTTAAGT
>QXVZ01023374.1:0-17588 GCA_008931825.1 Phallusia fumigata | reverse complement strand
TCATAGCAATGTCAAGCCGGGTTTAATGAACAGAAGCCATTGTGCCTGACGTTAAGCTGTGATATGGTTCAAAAAATTTGAACTTAAACTAGGATGTGCCCGAATCATTATGCTTCAAGTTTGGACTGTAAAGGCGATAAATGTAACTGTGCAGATAGCCTTTGTGGTTGTATGTTGTTTTGTTAAACATGTAATAAAAGTCTTGAGGGGGCAAACTTGTTGCAGCAAACAGATGAGAGGCTTAATTTGACTTGGTACACGCGTAGTATGCAATGTGGAACGTTAAAATTAACACTGAGAACTTGATTTTGGTACATATGCTGTAGACGCACGGTTATTGTTCGTTAACCCACCTTAAAAGGTTACTTTAACCGAGCTGGTTTTGATTTACTTAGGCTTCACTGAAACATGCTGCGAACATTGGTTTTAAAGTGATGCGATGACTCTATTACACACAAGATCGTCAAAACGAACAGATTGTGTCACGACATCAAAGGATTTTTCTCCGGTTTGACAAGCAGCGATTACCAGTTTTTGAGGAATCATCAAAACACACAATATCTCAGCGACAACTGCCGTACAGAGAATCGTTCAGCCGAGTGCTGTTCGAGAGGCGTCTAGGACTAAGCCTCGGTGCCACCAGCAACGGGGACCTGGGAGTGAAAGTGGGGACTTGTACTGAAGAGTCCGCGGTACGACAGCATAGGCTGAGTGGACAAGTGCTTCACATACGAGCAGCGAGTACTTGTTGGGATATCTTTCCCGTTAAAGGAACACCAACGCATCGCGCCAACTTACAACGGCCTGTGAAAACATGTTTTGCGCAAAACATTTAAACACATTATTAATTGAATGGTGATGATCTAGCAAACCCCAGTATTTTTTAACATGACGGTTTATTCGGCTTTACAGCCTTTTTTATACATTGATTGCGTTTCAATAATAGTTTTTGTGCCTGTTATATTTTTTGTTTTACGAATCAATAGTAAAATAGTTTCTAAAAAATAAAACATAAAACTTTGTAGAGACCAACGTTTCAGGGCAGCGTTTTTACTAAATGAATCAAATGCAGGTACACTATTGAGTAACAAATATGCCAAAACTACGCCAAGGTTAACTTTGAAAAAATGTTTTCAACCTTTTACGCTTTATTTACCAAGAACAAGAACGGTGAAAAGTTCACAATAGATCAAACGATCCCAACCGGTACAAATCCGGTGAGTCGGTAAGAGACAAACACATCGGGACCCGACGAGGCAATTTGCGCTGGAAAGCACGTGCGAACGTTCAAATTATTAATTAAAGCGACTGGCGAATTGCAAACCAAACAAACGGCGACAAAGCGACCGAATGTTGACCGTCGCGTAACCCCTCTGTCAGTGTTTGCCCGCCCCGTGAGCGACAATAGAAATCAAAAGGCAGACGACGTGGTGGTCCAGATCGAATCGGGCCAGCTCTATGTGGACACAGACCTACTTTATCTGGCTGATATCTCGCCACAATGCGACGTATTCGTGTCGCACAATACGCGGGTTTGTGTGGATCGAGCCCGGGCCGTCGGATTACTGCGCTCTGAACGTGATGTAATCACGCCAGTTTCGTTTTGCGGCAGAGGCCAAGCCATTGAAAGTGCGATTAGCCCGGTGCGCCCGTAAGTGCCCGCCAGTGTGCATGCTTGATGTGTGTTGTCTTTGCTGTTCAAACAAACAAGCAAACAATGCGCCGCGACACCTTGGGCGGAAACGTAACCGAGATCAAAACTTTGTATGGTGTGGCAGCTTTCAGCGCGTTTGCTTATACCAAAAAATCTGAGCATACATAAAAATCGGAGCCACCAAGACGTACTGGGGTTCATTAGAGTCTAAAACTTTTAACCACGCCCAAATGCCTTGACTGGTGCAGGTGTCAAACCAACGACAACAAACCAGCACTAACAAAGTAGTAGACACCAATCTGGTAACGCGTTTCGAGAGATCGAATCCAACTTCCACTTAATCNTCTGGTAACGCGTTTCGAGAGATCGAATCCAACTTCCACTTAATCTACGTAAACTCCGCAGTAACACAATCACTTGGGTCTCGTGCGGTTGTTGTTTTTGCCGTTCGTGACGCGCCTGGTCAGCATCGCCCAAGAGCGGTCAGTCGCGTTGTAACCTGGGCAGTTTTTACCCCAAACACTGGAGTGGCTTTCAAGCGCGTAATCGGACCATTACCCCCGATGGATTATAAACATACGGGCGTTGTGGCGGCTCTTGAAACTCTATCTCAGTGTGCGAAGCCCGAAATAATAAAGAGTTTATTTCTTGCGGCTCTTAAGTTTTAAAGGTTAGCATTGAAACACAATGTGCTCAAATCAGTACAAATCCTCAGCGGATGTCGGAACAATATCCAGCTAAAAAACCGACACGCCCTCTATTATATACCTTGGGTCAATTGTTACCAAACGCTGTTGACAGAGGCCGTAATGGCTGGACGCAAAGGAGGCAACAGTGCGCGGCAAGGTGAGCGAAGGGTGGATATGGCTCGATAGCAACAAAGTTGACTTCACTAACGCACAGAAGCCAACAACTTCTGTGATTAAGTATGCGCTTAACATTTTTTGCTGCAGGTGATTTTACTTTTTATTTCGCGTTCCTACAGCACCTGTCGCTTGGACACGCTGCTTTGCAATTGCGAAAAGCTTTTGGGACGAACGCATCAACGAGTTTGACTGGGCATTTAGGGGCGTTCTTGCGTCCCACTGTGGGTTATCCATCACTTCAATTTTCTGACCTGCTGAACGCACGAATGCTAAGAACTCGGCACCTCGCCAGAACCCCAAAGCCGGTTGCCACCCGGGTGCCAAATTAAAGGCAAAAATGGAGGACCGTGCCTGGACTCAACCACGCCAAGGGTATCAAGTAACCACACATCTGGCCGTCGAAAATCCTGTTTGCGCAAGCCAAAACACTGCTAGTGAATTTGGGTTATCCGCAAAAGGAATGAAATAGTGCGCATCACATTTTCGAAAACCTCGAAGCCTTAAAGATTTTACATGTATAGCACTGCAGTCCACCAAGCAGTTCAAGAACACAATAAAACCTAATGCAAACAAAACGCAAAAAACTACGATAACACGATTAACGACAATTAATTTAGTCACACATTTATTTTACCCATTTGTGATTACTTTTCTGTAGTAGGCTACACACTTTTAGACAAAAACGATTTAAAATTTTTAATACAACCAACACATTAAACCTACACAAGTTTGCATCACATAACTTAATGTCGTCACAAACCTGACTATAAATATTTTGTTCTTTATCTCTGTTTGTCGGTTACTTCACAAACGGACAATTGTCTGGCACTGCTGTACAGTTGCAGCCTACAACTAGTGAAGTGCTAGTGCGGGGTTGCCTGATCAGTTTCAGTCTACCATGACCTTGAACGAGAACCAAAAACAATGCAAACAAAATGGCGGCATGAAGATCATGGTCATGAATTATCCTGGGCGTAAACAAGTTAGTGAAGTGTTTTTAACAAATACTGAATTTGCAGTGACCATTTTTGATTTGTTGTTTCAATGAATGCTAACAAATGGACCAGAAAAAGACTGCCTGTTTTAAATATGTTAGTAAAACAAAATAGCTGGTTTACTAGACAGTTTTTTGTCCAAGCAAAAGTTTCAACATAGGTTTACCTTCTGTTAAAAAGATAATTTGGAACGAATCATAAACTACCCGTCTGTGTTGCTTTTTATGTTTTGTCTTCGGCACATGGCACATAAGGTTGCTACTCGTGCGTATTTGCCTAAACTCTAAAGCAATACCTAAGGTCTCAAATTACTGCATGAATAATAGGCTGATTTATTATACAACTGTTTTATTACAAACTGTCATAAGTTTTATTTTGTGATAAAATTCAATTAGGGAGAGCCAAAACTTTGTTGCATTTAAAAGAAATAAAAGTTTAATGATTATGTTGGTACCCTACAAATCTGTAAATTATTTTGTAACAATAAAATACCAGAGGTTTGCTAAAGGTTAGGATACACAGGAACTATAAGATTCATTTTGAATTTATAGATCTGTAGTGAGTTAGAAGCATGCAAACTGAGCATTTGCCTTATATAATCGTATGAAATACAGTGTTTTTTGCGCTAAACAGTTCGTGACAATTTTTGTGGGCTTATCGGTTCTAAAACTGTCCTTGGCGCACCTTTAAAGTGCTTGCATTAATCTCGACTGTTTGTGATGAGAAATGTTAACGTTGTCTGATTTCAGAAAAAGTAAACTTATAAGTAAACAAAAGGAACTAAAATGATTGATAGAGTCAACTTTATCAAAAAAGTTTATTGCTCGTTCGTTGACGAACTATACGCAACATATATGCACAGTTTGAATGCACTTTTTATGTACAACTGCCCTAATTTAAGCAGAACCAAAGAAAAACACATAAATGCGAATACCTAATACCAAACCCTGCGGTTAGTACAGAGTACATGCAAAATACATTGCACAAAGAACCAAAAAAATAGCGAAGTAATGAATCAGGACAATCGCAATCGACAGTGAAATATTACGCGGGCAATGGGTGCAGCTGAAAAGTTTTAGTTGGAATATTATTGCAACCTGTAGCAGAAGTCTTAGTAGCAAAGTGGCAACCACGCTGTATTGGTATGTTTTAGATATATTACAACCGTAGGTGTTTGGTCTTTCGAGTGACATTATCAACAGCAAAATAAATACACACCACAAAAATAGGTGGTCACGAAAACACAAAAACATAGGAAACTCTTGAACGCGCCATTCGACGCCATTATATGAAGGTTATAGGGGTCAATATTAACCCCACTTCATGCAGTTTTGTCAGGACGGCATGCGAATGGTAAGTGAGTGGTTGAAACGGTAAAGCGAAATCAAAACATACGTTTTAGTGGATGCATTAGTTGGCAGGTACGCACCCTTGGTAGTAATTCGTTGAGTCTTGCTGATGTTCGCTGTGTTCCAAGTGACCTGTTTGTAGTGGCAGAGAGGCCTGGTGTTGCTCGTGCAATTGTAGCGGGTTGTAATGTAGGGCCGATGAGTAGTGGCTGAGCGATGACGACGATGCAGGCGATGGCGTGGATACCGATGTCGACGATGATGCAGAATTAATCGGTGACTGTGCGTTGGAGCATTGCTGCGAAGGCATTGTGTCGTTGACAGTCGATGGAGCGATGCCTGTTGTACCGAATCCGTTCATGCCTGAGTTGTAGTAGTGCATCGCCTCTTGATAAGCTCGCAACTCCTTTGAATTGGCATAGTGCTGCTGCTGTTGTTGCTGTTGTGGATGATGCTGGTCAGCGACATTCATCAAACTGCTAATCGAAAACGGGTGCGGCGCAAAGGAGTGTGCAGCAGCTACGGCGGCGAAGGGGTGTTGCTGGACGGCTGCAGCGTACGCAGTGGCTTGGGCGTAGTGCGAGTAGAAATCGTGATGTTCTTGGTGATGTGCAGTTGACGATTCTACTTGGTTATGTTGCGGCACCTCGACGCTTTGCGCGCGAGAAGCAAGGTTATGTCCATCGCTTGGTTTCTCAGTCACCGGCGCCATATTGTGAAGGTTGCCTACGGATTCGGAATTGACGGGCGAGGATGAACCGCCTGATGCTGGGCTGATCTGTTGCGTGTGCTGCTGTAATGCAAGCAAGTTGTCAGCGTGGTCCGAGGGAATGTGGGACCCGTATGCTGAAGGTTCTTGGTGCTGCTGGGAAACTGGAAGGCGCTCGTGGACTGATGCAACGTTGCTAGCAGCTGTGTGCGCGTGGTTCATTGGTACCGGGTTGTAGTGCGTTGATGTAGATGCGTTTCTGTCTTCAAGTTCTGGCGATTTGATGCTTGAATCTGAGTCAATGTAAGCGCCGTGGTTGTCCGGTGGGCTGCTGCTGGCTGAGCCGGGGTTGGACGGAGGTGGACTTGCAGTTTCGTTTTGTAGTTGCTCAAGCGATTGTTGCACGTCGAGACCGGAACTTCCCTTATTTTTCTTGTCGCTCTTGAAGCGCTTTTGACGTCGCAGGTAGCAACCATTTTCGAACATATTGCCAGCATCGGGATGGAGAGACCAATATGAACCTTTGCCAGGTTTGTCGGCGGATCGTGGAACTTTCACAAAGCAATCATTGAAAGAAAGACTATGGCGAATGGAATTTTGCCAACGCTGCTGGTTCTGGCGGTAGAATGGAAACAGATCCATAATCCAGTTGTAGATTTCGCTCAGGGTCATCATTTTGCTGGTCGATGACTGTAAAGCCATAGTAATGAGCGATATGTAGCTATATGGTGGCTTAGCATGCGTGTAGTTGCGTCGGTAAGCCTTTTCAGTGCGACGAATTGACATAAGCGCCATATTGGGACTAATGCCTACACCCGGTCCCATGCCGGCATAGGGGGAAGCCATTCCCGGGTTTCCGACTGCTGCTGCAGCGGCGGCCGCCATTTGTACGCTGTGGGCTGTGTGGTGCCCATTCATACCGTAGCCCTGGTTGACTGGGTTGTTGAAGCCGACTTGATTTCCGATTGAAATCGAGTTCATGGTGTTCACGTAAGGTGCCTGCATGCCGTTGGGAATGTTGGTCATGTTGCCTCCGTATGATTGCTGGAACGGTTGGTACTTTGACGGGGGAGACGACAACATCATTTTGACTTGCTTTGGCTTCGAGTTAAAGCAACTTTTATGCTTGCAGATGAACTGACGTTTTCAAGCAGGTAGCAAATTGCACAGATTTCGCAGAGTTGATTTTTAGAATTTTGCAGAGATCTAGGAAAAAAAAAGTTTTATGATAAGTTGGTGGTTTGCAAAAAATGCTACAAATTTAAGCAACACAAATAAGTTGGTAAGCAGGCTTGTTTTTCCCGTATTACTAAATAGCGGAATTTAGCGGAAATCGAAACGTATACTGCAAACAAGACTACAACAACAGCAAACATCACGCAACACTGCCAAAGCCTGTCCACAGCTTTCCTGTTCATCCGATCCCTAACATATAATTCTCTTTCGATTACCTGTTAACCTTTGCTTTGCCAGCGAATTAGTTGGGTTTTATATCGCATCGGCCTATACGAGTAACGCCTTGATCCTGGCAAATATTTGCCTTGCGAATTTTCTTGCGACTGTTTCGCGGGTCAGCGCCAAACGTTTACTGTTACAGCGTACGTTTTGAAATGAAGCGAGCGAACTTTATTGTCTGTTATACCCAGCGCAATAGCGCCCTCTTCCTGGCCGAAATGTCTATTCTGGCGTTCCGATGCGCAAAATATTTTAAACATTTGTTTTTCGTAGCGTTTTTTACGTGGAAACTGTCGACAGGTAACCATTAGACACGGTTTTGCGCAAAAATAGCAAAACATTTTATCGTAATAAAATAAAATTATTATTTGACAGTCAGCTATTGACGGACAACCTCAGATTCTCTGAAACAATCTTTTTTACTTTAGTCTATAATCCTGGATTGCACGTTGTTGTGTTTAAACGTTTACTGGCGTTATTCGCATTTTGAAAAACAATATCAACTATTGCTTAACCAATGACATCACTACTCTAAGAGCTCGAAGACTGGAATGATTTCGTCTGGTCATTCGGTGGTTTATATTGGGCACCGGCCGATCTGATTCTGTCCAGTCCCTTTCTTTTTTTCCCCCTGATCAAGGCGGCGCAATCTCGCGCCTTGGCTGGCCCAGGTCTGACCAGCGGCCGCATGCTTTAGAAACGCCCCTCATTGGCGGGTCACTGTCTTGATGCGTGACGTAATAGGCCTTGATCATGCATGGGTCCGCACGCGCTTTCGATAAGGTAGCCGACATTATCAACGTATCGCAGCCTCACACTTTTCATGGGTTTCTAAATTTTGCAAGACACAGTTCTAACAAAAATAGAAGGTGAAAGTCTCACTTTCCTTCAAAGCACACACTTAAGGCAAAACTGCTGTAAGCAGATGCAAAAATAATTTTTAAACTTTCCAGACTTTATTTCAAAAATATCTAACAGAAAAACACCCGACCTTATTCTCATAGGCCTATCATAATTTTTATCGAAATTTTACAGTCTCACCTCGATATTTATTTCTAGTCTTATACTGACACATGCCAGCCTTAGCTTATTGACTGCATCAAACAGTAGCTGTTTACTGATCGTTTAGGCCTATATAACTTAGTTTGAGCAGAAAGCTTTGGCAAATATGGAATGTGTACAAACTTTAGCTATAGTTTATTCAGCAGATTATTGGTCTTTCTTTTTAAAGAATTGGCACGTTTGACCAATAAGGGCTATTTATATTGCTAAATATTTATATTGTCAACAATCGAAAAAACAAGTTGTAATTGCGAAATTTCGTGTTCATTTTACACATTCATTTTGAAATCCAGTTTACAATTTATTTCAGCCGCATATTTTGAGTTTCAAATCGTGTCCAAATATTTGCCCGTACCGGCAAGAATAGCGAAAGGTACCGTTGGGTTCTCGCGCATTTTTAGAAAAACTTCCTTCGACCACATTCTGATCCTAACGAAAGTTGCACCACGGGATAGCGTTACCGGTGCAAAAGGCTTCTCACTTTCGCCTCCATTTTGTTTGTTTGCGTGTCGAAATGCGGGCAATTCGGAAGTTAAGGTGTGTTGTTTGCCTTTCGAACGGAAACCGGTAGTGTGCACGACAGTTTGATGTAACTTACGTAACTAGTGATCAATATACTTATTAATACTCCAGGAATGTGTTAGTATGCCGATTGTGCAAATTCTAAAGTTGGTTGTTGCTCAAAATGTTTTTTGGTATTTTTGACAAACAAAGTTTTGTCAGAAGTACAACATTAAAGGCTTCTTTGAAGCTTTTAATGTCCTTATCTGGCCACCACACGACCAATTTTATCTTGTGCTATCAGAGTAGGGGCAGAAATTAAATGGTTCTAAACTGTGCAATGCTGCTCCCATGATGTTAGAAACCTACCAATTGCGTTCTCTAATGGACACATTTTTATCAAGTTCAAAGAGTCGTTGATTGGACTTGTATTTACCCTGGACCATCGTACACTTGTAAAGTATCTAGATTCTTGTTTGTTTTGGAACCAATTTAATTCTAAAATGACTCGGTAGTTATATTGTCGAAGATTATTGATTTCGGTATTTTTGACAGGCCAAAAACATGACCATGTGTTTTTGTCGCTGTAAAAAAACAAAGCAAAATTAACACATCGGGACAAAGCCCCAAAAAGGGTTGCCCATAAAACATGGTTTTAAAAGTTTGGCTGCTTTCAATTATAATGTTCTGTTGAAAAAATACGGAGCCAATGGAGTCCAGTAAACTGTCCTGTTTTAAAGTGATGTATCGCAAAATACAATTAAATCCAAGACAGTCTCGGTCAGCAGCGGTTTACCAGACGCCGTGGGTTTATTGCAGTATTGAAGGCCTAAAAAGCGCGCGATGTTTGCGCAAGGGATCGAATCGCGACTTCGTCCGTGGACTCTTCCACACCAGCACGAGAGAATCGCACCAAACAGCAATGCCAGGGCCGCCGCTTTTGATGGCCTTCATAAAGAACTGAGACGCTGCTGTGAATGGTTATGGGACTGAAAAGGGCCGAAACCTTGACTCCGGTGGTCGAATGTTTGCAAAAAGTATTTGACCAGTCACGAAATTTTCTGATTGTCTAGACAAATTTTCGAATGTCACCGATTCCCAATCTTTTACTTTTTTAATTTAAAACACAAAAAATATTACAATTCTACAAAAGTGGTTGTTACATTATTTTGTTTTATTTAATGCAATCATTATTAATGTTAGAGTTGTGTTATGTTGCCTATTTGAACACGGTTATGAAACGATTTGAGGTTAACAGTCAACAACGCACAAATTCCAGATTATTTTGTTGTCTGTGACGTAACAGTCAGACAGTCGATGAACTGACTAATGCTCGGCACCTGGCTAATGCGGGTAATCTAAAGACTTAGACGCATTAGCCTTTTCAGACAGTATTTAATACCGTGTTTGTTTTGTACATCGTAACTGATTAAAAGAAAATGCAAGGTTGGGCCGGTTGAAAAGGAAGGCCCGATCGATTGATTTACTGTTTTGTGTGGCATTCATCTCCAATCCCGTATGTTACTTAAATGTTTTTACTATTACCCGCGCCTTGATTAATAATTGTATGGTTTTTTTTAAATGTTTTAAATTGTGAGTGTGAATTTAAATATATTGTTACGTTCCTTTAATATCTGTATTGTAACTTCTCTGTGTAAGATTTCTTGAAACAAAATTGGTTATGAAACAAACACCCAATGACTACAAAACAATTTTAATTGTAGGGTGTGTGCCAGATAGTTTTACAAACAATGTGGAATTCCATAAAGATGTAACAATGAAACGAGGACAAGACAAGTGCATGCAGAGTTCTCATACCCTACCATCCAAAGCTGGCCAAACAAAGTTGCCTTTTGGTTTTATTCAACTTAAGTGAACGCGTTTGATGCACCGCGTCGGATGCTACAAACAAAAAGGACAAGCGCCGGGGCATTTTGTTTGTTTCCGAAGCAGGTTGACAACAACTGTAGCACCTGGGAAGGTTCTATTGTCTGCCAGATGCGGAAGAGCAACCTGCCAAGCTAAATACACAACAGCGTTGCAGCGAGCACGTACAAGTCAATAACACGGCGCTGGTTTGTTTCCGCCAGTGTTAAGAATGAGAACTTTCCCTCGTGTGTTTACATGGATGTTGCTTGTTGTTGATGTACTTTCGGGGAAATAGATACAAGGGTTGTTGTTTTCTCCAAATTAACAACTGTTGGAAGCAATCATATCACCGCTTATTAAACCATGCGTCGAAGTGCACTACAAGGCAAAATACGCACTGCAAAAATTGTACCAATTTTTTTAAAACGTTTACCACGACAAATACAAGTCAATTAGCGACCAGTTTTGTGTTTAAGCTTAAATCAGTTGACCAAGTTGTCAATGGGCAATTTGCATTCTCATGTAGATCACAAAACAGTTAGAAAATCAGAACAAACTTTGCCTCAAGACACCCTTTATTTTAAAGGAAAAAGCCATCCATCGTATCATACATTCAAGGGCCTTTCTGTGAGAGGTTTTTGCTCACAAAATACTATTTTGTTTCAGAAAGAAAAACAGAGCTAACTGGTAAACATAAAGAAATCGGACAACTAAGCAGCGACATCAACATAAACCCGTCGCCTGATTTTCGATCCTTGTTGCCCAGTCCCTGGGAATTTTAGCGAAAGCAAATAGTAGCGGCGAGTCAAGAGCTGTTTAGTCGACGATAAAACATTAGGGTCAAGAGTTGTTTGCTTCTTGGGATATCGAGTGATTGTGCCGCAACAAAATAAGGTTACTCTCCGCCACATCCACTAAACTGTTTCAAAACTATGGCCGGGGTTGCAAAGCTTAGTCCAGCGTTAAAATAGCCCCCAATCATGTTGTCTTATGTTTTTTAGTTTTCGTTTACCAATGGCGAAATGTTGAGACAGTTCAGAAAGCCTCGAGTAAACAAATATTCTGTTGGACACATGAGCAAAATGTTGTTATATGGGTCATGTTGTATTGTGGCGTATAGTACAACACCAAATCTCCCCAACAGCTTGTCAAGGCCGCCAGCTTTGAAGCTCACATTCGACGAAGCGTCGCGAACCGCATGTTTAACCAACTGTTGCCCACATCGCCGTTTAAACTTAATGTTGCAGCCCAAACGATCGCCAAAGACCCAAATAAGAACTGTCCCGTCGAACTACCGCATCGTTGCGGCTCAGGTGAAACCGGCCATTATTCGTCAGATTGCCTCTCAGTGGCGTGAGGTGAGAATGGAACGACTGCTGTGTCAACACCAAGGCTTGAGGGCGGGCTGATATTTCAAGGCTTTCAATGCGGCTTGCACTTGAAACGGATTTTCTGACCAACCATGGCGGTCTGCACAGGCCGTTACGCTGGAAGCCAGGCACGTGCTATGGTTTGTTGTAAAACTTTTTGTGGGGAATATTTGTGTTTTTGTAAAACTATACAACTGGCTGTGTTTTAAATTTTTATCGTTGGAAATGTCATGCAGTGACTGTATGGCGTTGATAGAAATGATTCAGACAAGTATGGTTCACCAAAAGTGACAAAATGTTTGCGGATAATATTTCATTTTCCTTGAAAATGATTGTTGGGATACAGCACGATTTGCTACATGTATTTTTTTAATTTACCACATTTAATGCAATATATAAGAATATTTAAAGAGAAGAACAGGATTTCATTACACCATCACTGGCCCCACTGCCTTTTCACGTTCTGAATTTTTTTTTATCGAACCTGCAGTGGTTTTGCAGCGAATCGCGGCCCGGAAACTTATTATTGATGACTGATGGAACAAACCGTATATTTTGACAGTAAGTCCTGTGATAATATGTTTTTTCGTCACAAAGCTATCGAAAGCAAAATTATCATCATAAGCGGACGACATTAATCAGCAAACACGAAATCCATGTTGCCCTTTGTTGACACCTGGCGGGTAAATAAATTTGAGTCGGTCGCTCACAAACAATTTAATAAGTAGACAAGAGTAGGTGTGGAAATATGTTTGGCTGACTGGTTTCATGCGCTCGAATCACAAACAAAAAGCCTGTAAAAACTTTAATTAACATTAGTTTTAGAAACATGCCAATTTTGTTTTCTATTTACGAGCTTGGGGTGATCTATACAGATACAGATCAAACATTTGTTCTATTACTTTTATTACTTTTTTGATTCTCCACTTGTTCTTATACTCTAGCATTTATTTAAAAAAATTAATGCAAGGGACGGCAACCTCTTGAACGCAGCATGTGACTTCGCGTGGCATGTTGATGACGGTACTGCTTAATGCGTTGCTTATCGTTATATTCTGTGAACGGCTCATTTTTATGCGCACTCTGTGGCTCAATACTGCAAATGCACTGCACTTAACGGTAAAAAGCAAAAGAGGTCGTTTAACTTTGCCTAAAAACTAAGATACTGACTCTAAAACCACTTCACCTCGCCCGCCAACCACGGCACGCGTGCCAGGGGCTGGCAACCACTGAGCTACTGACTCAAAAAAAATACTGACGCTAAATTTTTAGTGTTGTTAACAATTTTTATTACATCTCCGATTTCACTTTTTGGACGAGCGAATCAAAGTCAAATACAATTTGTTTTGCGAAACTAACAAGTCCACATTTGTATTTTCCGTCATAAAAAAATCCATACGTTTTACATTAAGTTAGGTTACATGGCCCCCCTTTCAAAATTTTGGGCTGGCTACGCTATTGGTTGTAAGATGACTGTAATGAGTTATGGTACGAATTGTTGTGGGTGCAGCGAAAAATTTTTGCAAACATTTAGTAATTAGTTTTTAGTACCTCTATGGAACCAGTCAAGTGATGTGGTGACCAACAAAGCGGAACCTTCGTGAAAACAAATGCTTTGCCAAGTTTGCACTTTTCAATGCAAGATGATGCAAATTGCAGACATTAAATTTAGAGGCAACAAAATTTCTTTAAACATATATGTAACTGACAATGCATCGTGACATCTACATCATGTACTTTCTTGTCAGAATGTGTTTTCATATTTACAACAGGTAATTTTCAACAATTGATTGATAATAACATTTAGTTATATTTGTCAGTTGTCACATCACATGTGCAGAAATTGCAAGTTTTTTTATGCAATGGTTTGTGCAAGATTTATAAGCATATGGCTAATAACGATTAGTTTCCTGGCAAATGGAAACAAGGCAGACAAGGAGTTTGTCATGAGAGAATTTGTTGTTGACATGGAAAAACCTGGCAATGAAGTGATCACTATTGAAAAAGAAATTGAGATAAAAAACACAAAAGAAACAAAGTATGAACCAAATTGGGAATCTATTGACAGTAGACCACTTCCTAGTTGGTACGATGAAGCTAAATTTGGCATTTTTATTCATTGGGGTGTTTTTTCAGTTCCAAGCTATGTTAGTGAGTGGTTTTGGAATTACTGGAAGGTAAGATGCATACTAAGTTGTATTTCGGTAATAGATGGCTTTATATTTCATTTTGTTTTAATATTTTCTGCAATGAAATATTGAGAAAAAGGTGTTGAGATTCTTGTTATTGCACAACCCAGTGACCATGTTAAGGAGTTTTTCTCAGGTTTCGCATTTTTTAACAGACTATATAGCGATGACCATTTTAAGGAATTAACCAAATACTTAGGCTAGCATGGTGATTAGTCACATATCCAGAAAATATTCAGTTAAATGCTGTATGTTTGTCAAAATTATAACAGTCTTGTAAAAAATTTGTTGCAGTAAAATTATAGTCTAGTTGTGTTTTAAGTTTCGCAAATTGTGTGTTTTAACCAGGTAAGTTGTATGCATATTCATGTACACATTTATATCAGAAATTCTCACTTTTGTGTATGGCCAACTATTTAACTGGAACTAAACAGCATCACATATTTTTAGGGCAGCTCTCCCCATCCTGATGTAGTCAAGTTTATGAGCCAAAACTACCCTAAAGATTTCACTTATCCTGATTTTGCAAAGGATTTTACAACTCAGTTTTACGATCCTGATGATTGGGCAGAAATTTTTGAAGGTGTCATTATCAGAATAATTTTGTTGAGTACTGGCACACTATTTATGCATAATTTACTACAACAGGAAAGAAGCAACTCATTATGTCTGTTTTAACAGTCTATCATGTCATGTGTTTACATGTACTAACACTGCTTCACTTTTGCAACATCTATTGTGCTTGCTTACCTTTTTTGTTTTGATTGGAATTTAAAAAAAATCAACTTAAAATTTATTAAAGAGCCAATCTCCTTTTACTGAAACTATATGAATATTCTGTTGTAGAATCTGGTGCAAAATATGTTGTGTTGACAAGTAAACACCATGAAGGCTTTACAAATTGGCCTTCTGCGGTTTCATGGAACTGGAATTCAATGGATGTTGGACCACATCGAGATCTAGTCGGGGAACTTGCAACTGCAATCAGAAGCAAAACTTCAATCAAGTTTGGTTTGTACCATTCCATGTTTGAATGGTTTAATCCCCTTTATTTAGCGTAAGTATGATGTGCAGTATTTATATTGATTTATCTTTATTATGCCTGACAGCAACAGCCTGTTTAGGCTGTAATACATTTAATTAGTCTTTTTTAAAAAGATCAAAGGTTGTTTCAAGCATTCTTCATTGTTTCCCTAAAAGATGCTACTCTCATTCAAGTCATTACAACAAATTGATGTAATCATCTTAAACAGTGTTAAAAATGGTCCAATATGGACCAATAGCTATCTAAAAAAGGTCAATGCAAAATACATTCCACTTTTATCAAAGTTGGTAAAAAGTGTGCTGTGGTGACTGAATCTGTTTTAGATCTTACATTGTGACTGTTATATCCATGAAAACTTGGCCACAAGTTTGTGTTTGGCAGTGAACTGAGAGTATGTCAGCTTCTCAATGATAGTTTTAAAAAAATCCACAGTGATTCAGCATCCAACTTTACAACACGAGACTTTGTCAATCACAAGACAATGCCTGAGCTGTATGAAATTGTAAACACTTACAAGCCAGAGGTTGTATGGTCTGACGGTGCTGTTGGGCCTGTAGAGTATTGGAATTCAACTGGATTTCTGGCTTGGTTATACAATGAGAGTCCTGTGAAGGTTGGTAATGTTTGATTTGTTCACATGACTTAAGTTTATTGTCTGTGACAGACTGCTGCTGGCACTATACATCCTTTGTTATCAAAAATACCTGTGGCTAAAACTCAGAACCATGTAAAGTTGTTCAAAGAGTGTTTTGTGCATATTTTTTGTCGAGTTATTCCATGTGAATAAGTGTCATAATTTTACATTTAATATTACTATTTAGTATTTATTTACTATTACTATATTGTTTTCACTCTGCTTTTTTCTGTGTAATGCGAGTTTGCTCCATGTTTTGGTCAAGAAGGAGTTGTTCAAATTTCTTCAAATTTTCACACATGTTAGATGGGCATCTGAAATTGTGCACTGTCAACTTTTTACCCCAATTCACCCATTGGTTCACCCATAGGCCCTCAAAATGTGAAATTTTTAAAACGGCAATATTTAGCAAAGTATGTTTCCTAGAAGTTTCTTTTTTAATAGTTGATACAAAAAGTATTTTGAATGATTTTTAGGCTTTAGTATCGATTCACCCATTTTTACCTTTTTACGTTTCAATTACGTTTTTTTTTTAATTTCTCCAAAAATAATTTTTTAATGAGGTCTCTATAGTTGTAATATTTACCATCTTGGAATGGTTTCAAAGTTATTATGGGTGTTGTGAATGTTTAGATCCATATTTTAATTTATTTCTGTATGCATTTTTCAGGACACGGTAGTTACAAATGATCGGTGGGGAAACGGTTGCTCTTGTCACCATGGTGGGTACTACACCTGTCAGGACAGGTCGGTACAAGTATAGCATTGGGTAATGATTTTATGTTGTCAATGCACTTTACGAAGGATTTGTATTTCACTGCAACTTAGATATAATCCAGGCAAAGTGCAGAATCACAAATGGGAGAACTGTATGACAATTGATCGCAAGTCATGGGGATACCGCCGAGATGCCAAACTTGAAGATTTTCTTACAATTGAAGATATCCTTTCAGTAAGAGGAAAATATGTTTCATCAGTAACATGTGGTTTTTTCAAAATATTTGTCAATTTCAGTCTTTATATTATGGGAGCATGTAACATTTTGTAGTTGCTTTTTTGCACCGACACTGGACCAGCATTGGCCTAGTTTTTTTTATCTCAGTTCTTTTTAAAATATATGTGATTCTTCCTGTGCATTTGGAAGTACAGTCCTCAAGGTATTTGTTATATTTTAGACATTTGCATCAACCATTAGCTGTGGGGGCAACATGCTGATGAACATCGGTCCAACCAAAGATGGAATTATTGCTCCTATCTTCCAAGAACGACTGAAACAAATGGGAAGTTGGCTAAAGGTCAATGGGGAAGGTGTGTATTCCAGCACACCATGGAGAGCACAGAACGACAGTCTTACTGATGGAATTTGGTACACTACCAAGAAGGGAGCTGTTTATGCCTTTGTGCTCAGTTGGCCAACAGATAATTTACTGAAGCTAGGTGAACCTGTTTCAATGGGCAGTGAATCCAAAGTTACCATGTTGGGTTGGACAGACTCTCTAGCTTGGTCAGTTGCTGGCAAAGAAATCCACATATCCTTTCCTGATGCAACAGTTTCAGAAATGCCTTGTCAGTGGGCTTGGGTGGTGAAGTTGGAGAATTTTAAATAGTTTAAAACTGTTCCTAAAATGTGATTTACAATGCAGTATCATGTCATGCTTTTGAGTTGGTTCACACAAACTATATATTAAGCTGTGTCTGATTTATCATATGCTTCAATTTCATTAACATCCAGATTAAAAGTTCAAGTTTTCATGCTCTCTATGCAGTAATGCATTGCTTTTGACACTGTATGATTTTTTTGCCATAAAAATTGTAACTATGGTTTACTTTTTGTTTGTCTCCTGGTCATACAATGTGCATTTGCCAACTAATTACATTAAAGCTTGCTTT
>QXVZ01023368.1:0-20279 GCA_008931825.1 Phallusia fumigata | reverse complement strand
GTGAAAGGCCGAAGCCAGTAAGGCAACTGCTACTTTCCGCTCTGACGCCACCACAAATGTATAAGTATAACGAGTCGCACGGTTAACAATGCAACTGAATTTTCACTTATGCTGCAGAAAATCCTACTTCCGTTACTTGTTGCGCCCGTTCGTTGTTATTATTTCATGTCATGTTGAACGCGCGGATGATAATTAACCAAAAACAAAAAGTGTCGCTGTTCCGTCTGTTAATGCCACTTGCCACTCGCATCAGTACAAAATTTAAACGATTGCGCACGCCGTTTTAGTTGAAATGATATCAGTTCCAATTACCCGATATAAACGGAAAGTTTGGATTCGAATCTGCCGGATTCGATATTCTACTTTGAACATCCATAACTGTGTCATTGTACATGTGAGGTTTTTTCATACAGACCTGATGGCCAAGTGTGTTGACCTTCGGTAAAAATGTTAAAAGCAGTGTATGCCCTATATGAAAGTTTGTTCAGTTCAATGAAAAATGTTTTATTTGCGAATGCCGTTTACCTTGCTGAGGAATCTATATGTGCAAAATAACTGAGTAAAACTGTTTATGTTAAAGTTATATGTGTATTTTTTTTACTGTATTTTATGTGATGTTTCCTTTGCATAGTTTTAGCCAGTTGTTTTTTGATAACAAACCTGTTGGCATAGCCAAACTTCAAACGCACAGTGACACATTTCTTTTGTGCAATACGTTGCTTTTGCAAGTAAAAACGGTCAAAATTTCTTCATTTCGATGTCCATTTCTCTTCTTTTTCATGAAAAAAATACAAGTTAAAATAAGTTGGTTGAGACACTAAGAAATATAGACCCAGAACAACAACATAAACTTGTCAACATTTTCAAATTTCATCTTATTAGCACCTTTTCTCAAGAACTAATGCCACTTTTGTTTGCCCAAAATCGTTCAAATTGCAAGGTTATGGGGATGTCTCATTAATTATGTACAATGTTCGCAGGAATTAGGGTCTTAAGATAAGGGAAAAGTTGATCAGAAATATATATGTTTATGTTTTTCATCAAATAATTTTGTTTCTTGGAAACTTTCACTTGAATAAAAGAAACAGTGGTTGTCGCAGATTATGTTGTCTGTTAAAGAGCCAGGTATTGCATATAACCACCCTCAGTTAAGATACAGGTAGAGGTAGCATTAAGTTAGTCAAGTTATTTGGTTCGCGGACATTTTTCCTGTCGACGAAACACATGTTTCACATGAAAGTTTTGTAAGATGTCTATAGCACGTTGTTTATGTTACGCATCAGTGACTGCAGCAAAGCTTAGGTTGCGGTTGCGCATGATTGTTTCAAAGGTTTGGAATTTGTTCAGTTGGTTGTTGGCTGGTGGTGCCCTACGGACTTTCCACGTTAGTGTGTTTTTTAGGCACCTGATTGTATCGTTTATTACATCACTGGCCATCAGTTAAGTTAACAGTTAACACAACGTAACGGTCAATCTGGAGAGATCATTAGTTATGTGCGAGTGCATTTCAAACTAAATATTCCTATTTTTTCAAAATATAGTTTTAATCCTGTTAAGTGCTATGACCTAATTGTTTCCGCTGTGGAAATAGAACTCAGATGCAGTATGCTGCATTGTTTGGGGGCCAATTTGCATGAAATTCTGCAAGTTCGAGGCCATCCCCTGAAAGAAAATGAACTTTGGGTTCTTTTGAGGTCCATTTCTAAGGAATTGATCAGCTTTCCAAGTAGTTCAAAGTGTTGTAAGTTTAAAACACTGTTTTTTGTACATCTTGAGTCAGATATACTCAAAACTTAACCATGCTAGATGCTATGACCAAAATCTAATCATTAACTGAAATTAATTCTGAAGACCTTACATATATTGTGTCCAGTGCATATTCTATTTCAGACATATTGTGTTTCAGATTTAAAGTCGTTCTGCTTCATCTCACCAGAACGAGCTGTTCTGCTTCCAAATGGCAGAGTATCTATTATTTTTGAAGAAACATATGAAAGTGAGCTTGCAAAAACGCTTTGTACCCAGATAAAAGAAAATAGTCGATGGGAACCAGTAAGTTGACACTTTTTCTGCGAAACCTCTAGCTGGCAACATTTTTAGTACCCTCCCCCAGGCTGTCATGTACCCATAAAACTGCCTTTCATAGTAATGTGATGAGAAACAAAAACCCCCCATGCAACAGATGTAGAATGTATTTTCCATCTGACACAGCTTATTTACTACTAACACAGAGAAAGCATTAAATTTGACTTGACAGTAGAATCAGAAATTTAATCTTCTATTTGAAAACCTAAAATCAGAAACCTACAACCTTACATCAAAGATTTTGCTACTTTACAGAAGTCATTTCAAGTGTACAGTTTTGGCTTGACAATTCTTTGGTGCGCCGAATATGGCCTCAAACAAAATGAAATGATCACATGGTCCGAAGAACTTCACCAGTTGGTTGCATTGATGTGTGACGAGACGAGTGAAATTTGTTTGCAAGAGGTTTATGACCACTGTCATGCGCATGAAAGTGGAAAAACTGCAAGTGATGATCAGATCATAACTGAACTATGTGAATCAATTGTGGGAAGTATTTTGGAGGTGAGATAATAGTTGGTGTTTACTATGCAAAAATGCTGACTATTTTGACATAAAGATGGTGCAAAGAAAAACCTTGATTTACTGGGTATGGAACAAAATCGGTCCAACCCCAATTACAGCTTCAGTTCTTTAAACAGCGATTGTCAAAAAACAAGTTGTCTTTAAGAGGGCCAGATATGGCTCCTTATAAACACTATCATTTTTGATCTCGGCCAGTGTTTCTCAAGCTTTTTGAGCCCAAGCACCACTTTATCTTCGATTTTTTTTCTGAGGTCCAACAAACAGAATTTCGTTTTTAGATGCTCAAAAAAAGGCGATTTTATAAAACCAGTGCCTGGTTTAAGTCATCTTTTCACTTTGAGAATCACTGATCTAGGCTTGATAGGTTTTTTATCTCGTGTGCTGTAACACAATCTGCATCTGTGAATATTATTCAATACATCAGCTATTGAAACAAAACACCACAAAGGGCAGAGTTTAATTTGCAGATAAAATGAACTCTCCTGATCTGTTATAATATGATACCAAACCTAAATTTAATATCAAACATTATGCTGACCTATGGGTTATGTAGGACGTACTCACATTATAACAACTGCGCCAGCACATACAGTTGTGTTATTATTCCAGATTAGTTCTTTTTCTGAGGTTTTACATTTGGATGCAAGTTTTCCTGAACACAGTAGTGGTCTTGATGATACGATGTCAAGGTTAGTGTTTTTTATTGGTTTTAGTTTTGGGCAGTTTTTTCTGTTTTCTCCTGTTTTTGATAAATAATAACAGGCTTACTGCTTGTTTGCCTAAGGTTACTAAACTTGTTAAGATGCAGGGTAGCTTACATTTTGGAAAGAATCCTGTTTATGCTTATTAGTAGCTAGTCAAAGGGACTAAAGATATTTTGTTTAGCGTTGGCAGTTTTGCAAGCAAGGACTCCAAAATTCACACCAACTCCACCTCAGACATTTACAAAAGTGGTACATACTTTTTTTTATACATTTGTTACCTTTTTAACTTGTTTTGTTGCAGAAATTTAGTGAACTGGATTTATATTGTACTGAAATCAGTTTTATAGTCAAATGCTTTTGTGAAAGCATGTAAACAAAGATGTTTAAAATGCATTTAAGTTTATCTGTAAAAATAAAAAACTTACAGATTTAAAGCCATCTGTGTTGACTTTGGAAAAGTTGAGCCCCAAAAAGCCATTCAGCGATAAAACCAACGAGCCATTATCCAATTCATCTTTGAAACCCAACCAGAGGTTGAAACTGAACTGCAGCATGTTAAGTAAATGTGGAGAGGAAATTAAGGAGCTCAATATTCATGTAAGAATTATATAATTAGTTTTCAATGACTGCTGCTTCTTATGATTTAACTGACTTCAGAGGTGTGACAAACTTGGATTAGTTGTTAATTTAAAAATGAAGTTGGAATTTTTTGTTGCACATATTACATTTCTTTAATTGCTGTCTTTATTTCATGCATGACTTAAATATAATTTCATTCTGGTGACAAAGCCTGTTTGTTTTGAGGATTGTTTGTTTTCAAACTAAAATAGTTTGAGCTGTAATGCAGTTATCAATCAATAATTGTATTTTCCTGAAATGTTTCAGTCGTATGAAACTTTGGTGCATCACCAATTCAAATTTATTGCATTGAGATTTTTCTTCTTTTGTACTTAAATTAAATCTTATTGCATGAAATTTGGGCAAGATTGATTTTGCGGTAAAAATATTCCAGTCCTTACTCCTCATGCTGTATTGCAGTATTAGGAAATTTTTTATGTACTGCTTATGTAACCTCAATTTGTTTATGTTCATTTAGTCCTCAGGGTTTCCCAACGCTCAAATCCATTTTATGATCTCGTACCCCGATCGTTCACAAGCTTCAGTTACATGTGGTCAGGTTGGGATGGTCCAGGTTTTAAGGTCGGCTCTTGACAGCTGGATCACTGAAATTGATCAACAGTATTTTGCATTGGCATACTGGGAAGGTAAGTTTGTGTTTGTTTACTTAATACATTAAAAACATTGTGAAGAAAAGTGAAGGTCTGTCTCATTTAAATTAAAAAAAAATTTTTTGCAGAAAAATAATCCCAAAATTTATTTTGTACATGCAAATGCTCTTAATCCAATAAAAAAACATTATAAAGAAAATTGAAAAAAAAAACGGAAGCTTTTGCAGAAAAACAAACCCAAAATTTATTTTTTACAGATGTAAATCCTCTTGGTAAATGTGATAAAGCTGTAAATTTTTGTCTCTTGCATGTTGTGTATTAAACCAAAATTATTTTACTCTTAGACAACAATAAATTTGAATGAAAAAAAATGAAAAAAACAATTCCAAGATATATCGTGGCTGTTATTTTTTTGTCTTATCTTTGAGAGCAAAGCTATAACAGTTTGTGTTCTTTTGTAGATAGCGAATACCATTTTCTGCAAACATTTGTTGAACTGCAAAACAGAGTAAAAACTTGTGGTGGAAAACAAGTATATTTCCTCCGGATCTTGTACTTTCCACCGGACACCAACAACGTTGAGTAAGAAAACAAAAATATTTTTTAAAACCTGATTAATGATCATCATTAAAAAAATGTTTGTAATTATTACTCTTCTTAGTGGTCCAAACGGTCGGCCTGCTAGAATAATGTTTATGAATGGATTTTTCTAATTCAGTATTAAAACTTGTTTTCAATATGTTGTTAGAAATTTGCAGAACTGTTTAAATTTTCTATGTGTTTAGTTGGTAAAAAAATTCGACATTGGGGATTTTTTTATTTAATGCTTTTCACATGTTTTACTTGTGAAGCCCACATGAAATGTAAACCTTTTTAATTTTATTAACCACCATAATTAGTTGTTGTAGCATATAGATGTGTGGAAAAATCTCGAAAAAGCATCTCACATTTTGGCATCCTGTCATGTCTAAACAAGTTGGTTTGATATTTTCACCATCAAATGATTTCAAGTGTTGTTCTCTGTGTAGTGCAAACATGTTGAGAGCCATGTACTTTCAATTACGAGTGGATCTTCTCGACGAACGTATAACCTGTATATATGATGATGCTCTGTCAACAGCCGCTCTTGCCTTGCAACATGAAATCGGTGATTATCAACAGGTAAAATTTTTTTGTAGTGATTCAATTTCCAAAACTCGTATTGCTTAGGACGTGTCACATACACATAAGTAAATGACATAGTACACTTCATAAAGAAGGTTTTTGTTTGGAAAATTGTATTTTTCTTTACAACCTATTATTAACAAAAAGTTTTTCTTGAAATCTCTAAAACATGCAACTATTGTGTTTGTGGGCTATAAAACAAGCTTCCGAAAAATTGGTTTCTTTCAAAAATTTCAGCTCATAAAATTTTCATCGCAAAAACATCACTACATTTATAAATATTTAATTGCTCAAACTGCATTGCAATAGCAATAAAACAACACATTTTACAGCTTGACAACAAACACAGCAACAACGAAAATGCCACCAACACTAACTTAGTACAAAAACAAAACAATTTTAAAGCAGCTATTTACCATTACTGTACATAGTTTTTGAAGCACAAAATGAAAATTGAAGGTAGATATTAACTGTAAGTGTTGTATAAAATAAGTTTTTTAAACTTCTGTCAGAAACATTGTGAACTTAAAGAGAGCAAAATTAGTTTGCCAACAAATATATATTTTAATGAAAGAAATATTCCAATTACATGACATTTAAAAAAAAACATTTTAATGCGAATTAAAACTATATTAATAAAATCAGAATTCACTTACAAATAAATACATAGAAATTGTATTCTATGATAGAATACAAATAGATATCAACCCATTCTAAATGACATAAATTCCTCACTGTTGACTTTTGAGTTTTTTTATTTCTTATATGGTCAACTGAAGCCTCCAGTTGCCAGCAGATATGGTTCATCACATAGTAGCGTAGTTCAGAATTCCCTTATTGGTCACAAATTTCGAGGGTGGTGTGGTTTGCTTGAACGAAACCCTTTTTATCAACTCTGGGTCTGTCATGTTGTGTCTTTGATCTGCACAATGAAAAAGCAAATTATTTCTACTGTGTAAATTAGTGTCAACCAAAAAATCTAGCTTTTCTTACAACTTTAATGTTTTTGATTGTCAGTTTCAAGTAAAACAAATCATCTGTAGTCATTATTGTTATGGCCTGGTTGTTGGCATACTTTGACAAACACAAGTTTGTAATGTTTTTAAGGTTTAAGGTTTGCTCACAAATGGACTTTTTTGCACTTTTGCATTTTGTACCTGTCATTCCTTCTATTTCCTCTTGTCCAGAAGTCATAATGTCGGGGAGAAATATGGACTGGTGCTTCACCTAAAAAGTAGCAGTTTATTTAGTTGAAAAAAATTCAATTCTGATCTAAAAAGTGGATTGTCTTTTTATTTATTCCCACTGTTCAGTTTTCAGAACAATTTAGGTCGAAAATTCGAACACTAAATTTGAAGACAAATTTTAGCAACAAAATGCCTAAATATTACCATTTGTATCCGAAAAGTTTTTCGAGTAAAAAAAGTTTTTAGTCGCATAATAACATTGGCCAGAATGAAACTCTGCTTTATGGGAGATTCAAAATTCCACAGAAACTAATAAGCAAGTGTAGTATTCACCTCCCACACAAACGCTGTGTTCATTTGCACTTGACCTTCGTCGAGTACCAGCTGTACTTCGGCCGGAGTGCTTTGTTTCATCATAGTGATTCGAATGTGCTTGCGGATTATGCACTCTGGATGCCAAAGGTTTTCCCAAGGAACTTCCTGCAGATTATATGATTTTCATCAAAACCTGACCCATCCTAGTACCGGCAAGTTCAGGGTAATTGGTGTTACAATATTAATGGGTGTTTGATACTTTTGTCTTCCATAAAAAGATTATGTGCAACAATTCGGGGTTAGGGATTTGGATCCTTGCTTAAAATTAACTTTTAGTGTCAATGGGATGACGAAAAAGTGCCAGAATTGCGTAGTTTCATTAATCACCATTGTCAACATAAGCAAATATAACCGATTGCAATTTAGTTTTTTCACACATTTATCACATCAAAGTTTCCCAGCACACATGTTTTAGGCTATATTTGCAACCAACAACTAATCCGATATATGTAACACCACTGTGGCATTTTTGCATACATTTGTGGACAAGACAAGGTGAAGACACTACCGATGTGATGTCCTGATTATGTGAGCTGAGCGAAAACTTTATGTGCCATTCTCTATATGTACCAGTTGAGTGTTTTTCACACCGACTCGTAGTAACCACATTTAAAACATAATAGTAAGGTGCTCCATTGGAACTGCATCACAACAGGCAGATACCAAACTAAACAGTGTAAACATGACCTAGTCATGTGTTGTCCCCCACACAAGAATANTCAGCCGGGTCGATGCGAATTGCTGGTGAAATAGCCATCATGATTTGGCCAGGTTCTTTGGTGTAGTAATGATAAATCCTGTCCATCTTGTGAGGAACTTGGCCAACGTCCAGCACGGAGAGACGGAAAAGTGATTTTGTTTGAAGAGCGTTTTTAGGGACTTCCAGGCTGTAAAATTGCATGAGTTTTGCCATGTTCTAAAGTTGGTGAAGAATATGTACTAATTTCAATAAAACATGTTAGCTGGTTGTAACATGACAACATTTGTTGGAAGTCTTTGAGGCAATGTAAACCAGTGGTTCCCAACCTTTTTAGTTTTGCGGCACCGTTATACTGAGGCTTATGAATCACGGCACCAATAGCAGCTTGCATAGCAATTACAAAAAGAACAATATGAAGTAAACTGTTGTTAGGCATTTATTTATAAGGTATAGACATCAACCAAGGCAGTCTGTTTTACATTTGTTATACACCGTCATTCCTGGTACTGTAATACCTAATTTGATGGGTACACAATTCTAGTTAATTGGTCGCGGTACCCCTAAGCCCTACAAATGGGATACACTGATAAACAATTATAAAAAATGTTTTCCTATTTGCAATGTTCACCTGCAGCCAAAGCATTTTATAGAGCCACCCTCAGGACCAATCACTTTTGAAAATGATTCAGTTCCCTTAGATTTGTTGACAGCTGATCTGTAGTTGAGTGAGGGAGGCTTCAATGTTTTCAAACCAAACTGTGTTTCTGTGGTTTCATTCAGATCTTCTGCAGTCAAACCCATTGGTTGGTTGCCTGGCTGGAATTCCTGACTTGTTGCTATGGTAACAGGGATTGGTTGCATTGCAATTTGTGGCTGCGTTCGTGAACTGTTGTGAAAACAGGTTGATCAAGTTTTATGGTATATTGCCATGTAAGTTATTCTAAACTTGGATATATTGCTTAATTGACATTTACCATACATGTTATGAAAACAACGTTTAAAAATTTTTTTCTATGTGCAATAGACTTCTTTATCAGTTCCATGAAAAGCTTAGCAAATAATAAATTTTGCTTGAATAAGACAATGGCGTACTTGGCAATTGTGGAAAAAGATTGATTCAGTAAGCACTTAAAACATTCTGAGCATTGGCTACTTACTTTGCTTCTTGTGGCATTTCAATTCTTACGCTGTTCTGCCCTTCATCGGTGTCGTAGCTAAACAAGTGGTACTTTGGCTGTTGGTAGGTTTTGATAACTTCTGGCCTGACATCAGGTCTCGCTTGCCGGACCCAGTTCGTTATCTGTTGTGGCTGAGGTTGGGGTTGGGTTTGGGGTTGGACCTGTCTTAGGTTCATTGGTGGTTGTTCGATTGGCTGTGGGTCCATTATGGTGCTTACAAGAGTTCCATCGGGTTGTCGTCTTACCCTTGTTGCAATTTGTCCATCGTTGTAGGTGTCCTCAAGTATGCTACGCTCAGGGATGGCGATGGGTGGAACGATGATGTTTTTACGGGGACTTCTGTGAATTGGCAAGTTGCTCTAAAAGAAGGAGAAAAAGAGAGTTTTGATGTTTTAAAAACTTAAAGAACAAAATGCAAGATTTGACTTAATGATCTGATGAGACCGTTGATCAGTTGCACTGGTTGGTTATTACATCGAAGGGTCTTAGCATTTGGTTGGCTGTATAGTTAGCCGGTATGTCTGTGGTATATGTCAGGGCACAGCAACACTTGGCATGCATGGTGCAAGTGATTTATTCATGGCACAGCAAGTGATTTATGAGTTTATATTTTAATAAATTTTTTAGCAAAATTAGGCCACATCTTTTTATTTTTTTAATTTTAGGTGAAGTGCGACTGCAAAACTAGAGCATGTGCAAAACAGATTTTACAGATTTAACACAGAAACATAAATAAAGGATGCCATTAACATGGCATGCAAAGTCATTAGGATTCTGACATAGTTTGTAAACTGACATGCCATGTTCATAAGGATGCTGACCTCTGCTTAAGATGGACAGGTGTTTCTGGTCATTACATTTAAAGTTTATCTGAGAAATAACTATTTGTAACATGCCATGTTACCTGTATTGGCATTCTGTAGGGTCTGGGAGATGTTTGAAATCCTGTTGTTTGCATTGGTTGCTGTTTGCGATAAGACAGGAGTGACATATTTGTTCCCTCCTTGGGAAACAGTTCTTGTTCTTGACCTGGTATCAGTTGTGCTCTTGGCGATAAACCATAAACACTGCTATCATCTCTCAGAAGATTCTGAATGCCTGACAAATGTAACTCCCAAAATGTACATGCTAAATTTAGGTATACTATTGACATTTTTCATAGTTTCAATGAGAAGATACAAGCCAGTACTTGTGTGTAAATAACGCAGAGTTTATTAAAAAGTACAAAATGTTTTTTACACCAGTGTACTGGCTTTTATCTTCTACTTTAATGCCAGATATGAATTCAGTGTAAATGCGACAAATGTAATTCAGAATAAGGTGTAGTTTTTTCCATTCCTAATGACAAAATTTTGATGTTCAGCAATCTTGATAAAAAACTTTCTTCTGCTGTGAAAATCTGATTGAGGATGCTTGCCTTATTCTTTAAGGATGCCAAAAATGCCCCATGATGCTGTATTAACAACTGCAAATAACATAAGCATTTACCTGGTTTTTGGCTGAGGGCTTCTCGTACCCTTGGATCCCCATCCACCACCATTTCTTCAAGTCTACTGAACAACTGAAGAACATCCTTAATGTCGTTTGGTTCACGAGTCAGAGCAGCTGTGGATTCCTTCTTTTTCGCAGCTGTTTCTTTCTTTTTCTCTGCTTTCTTTTTTGATTTATCTGTTTTCCCCATCTTTAGAGCACTTTGGACTTGCCTAAAAATAGCATTAATTTCACAAGGTAGTTTGGTGCATTCTAAATGAAAGACAAAAAATTAAGTTCAAACTACTTTGCCTCAGGATATTGTAGTTTAACTATTTCTATAAAATCACATTTTTACTCACAACATCGAAATTAGTTAAAGTTGAAGTTATTAATTTGGGATGTTCAATTACTTTGCCCACTACACATGAACATCCAACATTTCTAACTTAAATTAAACTTATTCATTCTGCAATTTGAACTAATTTAAATTGTTACACTAACAGTATATTTTGAAATAGATTTTCATTTACTACATTCTTTGCTTCTGGATAATTTGCAGAGTTGCAAGCACCATGATGAAAAGTTTAATTTAGTGTTAAACTAAAAATCACAGGCATAGCTAAAATCAGTAATTATCAGCTTATTTATTGTTCTTATTTTTTTATGTTCATTTACCTTACCTGAACGCACTCATTTTTATTTCTAAACTGTAATAAAAACCATCAATACCTTTGTGTATTTATTTTGAATGTCACTTGAAGACTGTATTTTAATTAAACTTTCATAGGATTAAAATATGAAATTAGTTTCAAACCAAAACTGCACACTTTACAAGATATGTTTACAAGCTGACCACTTATTACCTTATTTTTTTTCTCGACCAACTCGCTTTTGTATCAGTTCACTGAAGTCCGACACAGATCCCAAATGCAAACAAAATCTCACTTTTGTGTTGCGAAGCAAAAAAATACTCTTGGTTGCTAAGAGCTGATGTAACAATGACCAAAAGCCCTCAACTGTATCCTTAATAATATAATTCAGCCTTCACATGTGCTCTGATGACATAAGATGTTGACATAGTTATTGTGTAGCGTTCCACCATTCGAAGTCGAGAGAAAGAGGGCATTCTATTGTTTAAATGTTTTGATTAATATCGACTACCAGCTTTGCCGTCTGGCCGCCGGTTCTCTCATGTTTACTTTGCCTCTTTTGTTTCCATAAACCTGGGAAGGGTGCTGAAACTGTTTGGATTGTCAATCATGAGGTTATTTTTGAGTGAATTCGAAAAATGTTCCTGAAAATTGGCAACATAAATAATTCGAATTTCCTATTTTAAGGGATTAATGTTAGGACTTAAAAAAAATCAAATTACAGTTTTAAAAAACAGAATTGTGTATCTTGCCCAACCTACTTTGCTTTTGAAAGGTTTAAACTTTTCTAAATATCTACATGTATTGGTAAAAATCTGATTAGTTAATCATGCACCAAGGTTAATTCAACAATAAGCCTAAACCTTCAGTTAGGCCTGGTTTTATGATCAAGAATCTTGGCATTGAAGTTTTTGGTACAAAAGTTATATGAAGTAGGGATTTAACACAAAATTGCCCCACAAGTTAAAATGTTTGACCAGACATTTTAGTTTGCCTTGCTATTGCGTTTCAGTGGCTGTATAAATATTTTTATCGTTTTCAGGAGTACAAGAATGAATATTTCAAGATTGATGAGTTTGTACCCTCTCATGTTGTCACTCAGCTCGGTACAGCTCATGTGTGCCAGCAAGTGATGAAGCTGCATAGGCAACTTGCCGGCATTGGCCACAAGGAGGCTCAAGTTTTGTTTCTCAGAAGATGCTCAAATCTTGAGGAATACGGAACTAACTTCCACAAAACCTACAGGGTAAAACTTGTTAACTTTACAAACTAAAGTAACTGAACAAAAACTACGAATGTGCCACAAAACTTGCATTACAACAGCATACGTAAACCACAAGTCTTATTGTTGGTTCTATTTGAAGAGGTGAAGGGGTATCTTTTTCTGTAAACTCATCTCCATTAATTACACACAAAAGTATTGTGGTGTTCAATCGGTATATTTTGTACATTTATTATATCACAGTCAAAGTCGTGCAAAAATGAAAATGCCACTTGGTTGGGTGCGGGTCCAAGAGGAATTTCTGTTTTTGATCTCAAGAGCAACAATTCTCGCATGAAACGACATTTTCTGAAATGGACTGATCTCAAGAAAATGAATTGCAAGGTTATTATGTAAATAAACATTTCCTGTTAAATCACAAACTGTTTGGTGATGTGTAAAATACTTCAAAAAATTCATTTATGGAACTTACTTTCATTTTAAGCTTGGGTGTTTTGATTTTCAGAATCGGAAACTTACATTTTCTGTAGTGAATCCTGACATAAAGCTGAAGTTTTATCAGAAAGTTCAACAACGGTGGGTCCTGAATCATGAAATTTTGGAAAAATCAATTTTTTACCTCTAAATCCAATCCTAACTTACAGAGCCAACTACCTACTAACAGTAATTGGAAAGCTTCATCAGTTCTACAGCATACAAAAACCGTGTCGCAAAGTCTCATCATTGGGGCTATTTGATGACATGACCAAGCTCTCGTCGTCTGCCAACCCATCTCCATCACGCAAAACATCCATAGATCAGACACAAAAACCGTCAAGGTCGCCCCTACAATCTTGCTTTACAAACAGTTCCGTTGATTACCCCAAGAAGTTCACCACTACACCTAAAACACCACTGACTATCAGTAGTTCTTCATCAAGTAGGCTAAGTGTTGATATGGCTGCTGTTAGAAAATCAAGTCTAAAATCACAGTCAAGCACAGTCCGTGGTCAAATAGTTGCTGAAACCCATCAACCCCCAGCAGAAGTTGTATCCACGCCTAGCCATTTTGTCCGGAGCTTTAGAACCATTAGAAGACCATCTTCTGCATCCTCAAGCTCTTCTGCATCTCGGAGGAGACAACAGAAAATTGCAACCTCCACGCCGGGGTTGTCGGATGCCAGAAGTACCTGGTCGGTGCCAAATGATGAATATATTTCACCAGTTACAAGGGCAGCTAGGCAAAAAGTTGAAGTTACAGGTAGGATTGTTTTTGTGTAACTGTGTATGAATTACTTGCATGCTTTTAAACCTCTTTTTCATTTTATTAATGACAAAAAACTCATTGAATTAGAGAATTTTTTGTGAATATTTATGCTAGCCCATTTATTTGTGAACATTATTAATAATGTAAATAGTGCATTTAGCTAGTTGAAATTAAATTTTTGTTAAAGAAACATTTCACATCTAGCAAAATATGTTTAAACAAACAAGCCATTATGTGCCTTTTTTACTCTGTGTTTTATCACCAGTTTCAGAAAGTGGATCATTCAGTGACCAGCTGTGTCCAAAATCTTCTGAGGTAATTTTTTTTGACATTTATCAAAAGTGGTCAAAGGGGTTATGGCAGTAGCAAAAAACAATTAGGCCTACAACCGACATGAAAAATAAGAGCAGCAAATGTTATAGTGTTTGTAAATAATTGCATTCAATAAATAGAACTATCCAGGTCATTAATGACATATTAAGTTAGTATTTCCTGTTTTGTGCTATGTTTTGACCCGTTTCGTTTTTTTGCTAATACATTTTGCAATCAAAGTGATTAAGTTGATACAACAGCATTTGTTTAGGAAAGTGAATTGGAACAGCACGATGATTCCATCCATAAGACAGCAAGAGATTACTATCGAACTTCTCTCTCATCGAGCACAGATGTGTCACAAAATTGTGAAAGCCTCAACAGCAGTATTCCATCAACTTCTAGGTAAATACGTATGCCATAATCAAAATTTCCATGTACATTGTCTTTTTTTCCCTGTCTCTATTTTTACTGTGTTTAATAGCATGATTTGGAGTCATATGTATCTAAGATAATTGCAAGTAAAAAAATCCATTGCCTTTTTATCATTTGTTCTTGTGTCTGTAAAAGTTTTTAGATGTCACAGTTTGATTACATAGCAAAACGTTTTTTTAACTTTGGTGTTTTTTTGTAGCGCAAAGTACAAGGCAGCAGAGATGGAACACATTTATGATAATGTGGCTGGTAAGAAATATTAGCTTGTTATTTTTTAAAATTCTGTTAGCATTTTATAGGTCACAATAATATTTGAATTGGACATTATGGTTTTTTTATTGTTGTAATGTTTTACATTGCATCATTTGTTTAGATGATCCACCTTCATCGTCATGTCATTCAAATTCTTTCAGGTAAGCTTTTATGTACATTTCCTCAAAACAGGATACACTTGTCTAATGGTGTCAAAAATTTTCCTACTGTTCTCATTTACAACATAAAACATATGAAATTGCAACAAAAATTTACTAATCCACTTTATCTTTCAGTTCAACTGGTATCACATTTTACCACTCTGACTCATCTTGATAAATCAGGTGTTAAATTTTGCTGTTACTACTATTTCCATAATGTTACCTACCTGCGAATTTATCTGTTGTGTTTGCTGTGTATGTTAGTAGTGATTTTGGTTTGGTATTATACTGTGATATAGGTATATTGCTGTCTATTTTCATTTGTTTAGCAACATACAACTTGGAAAATTCTACCTAAGTAGAACATTTAGTGTCAAGTTCTTCCCATATTGTGAAGAAGTTTTTTCTGTGTGTGCTTTAGCTATTTTAACTACATAACAAATTTGCAACAATATGACTTTCAGGCCATTGCAAGTACAATCATAATCTCTCAACTGTGCCATTGTGTCAAACAGACCTTACATAAACTGTGATGGTATTTTTCTTTATAGCGCTTGTACTTTTTTCAACACTTATTTTTTGTTTTTTTGTAAGTATTATTATGCTCTGAACAACAAACTACAAAATAAAACATATTTTTTCCACTTTGTTGTTTGCATTTTTTGAATTTTAGTGTAAATTGCCATAAAAAAGACTAAACCTCGCCAGGACTCAAAATAAAACAATCATGCCTTTCTAGACAATAGATTACTCAATTAAACAAAGTGGCCTGAAAAATGTGTAGGCTGCTTCGACTTCGGAGCTTTCATTAGATTAAACATTTAGCTTTGATGAAAGTGTGTTCATAGTCGATGAAACAGTTATAGTCAATGAAAGCATGTATTGACTACGGTTTCAGGGACATACAAAGTTTCGGTTCACATCGTTATCTGTAAAACCGAGGCTTAATTCAAGACAACGAGTAGCAGTACATGACAACAAGTTATCGTGTAATCACTTTATTTACTTAGTGCAACGTTTTTTAAAGTAATAATGCGAATTAGAATTTTTCGCACCTTTTTAACAAAGTATTTGTGTATACGTTTCCACCTAGCGGTTTGAATGTGACGAAAATTCCCCTTGGCGTTTCTCTTTTGCAAGACGTCGCGCTAAGATTCTGAATTTAGGTTAAATAGCGTAAAGAAACATAAGATAATAGCCAGAAAATTTACTGAAGGACCTTATAAAACAGGTTGCGGAAGCAAGAAGATTCCACGTCTGACATGGCAGATGTTTCAAAACAGAAAACACGAGCCTTGCTAAATAAAGTCTTGTCATTTGAACATTCTTCTCCGTTTGTAAACATGCTCATGCTAGCCATGGCCGACGCTGGTTGTGCTGTGAATCCGGATACTCACATTGCGATTGAAGAGTGCAAGGGACACAGCAACGTATACGGAGCATTTGATCCATCTAATAATCAAATTGTTCTGTGTCAAAATCAATTTGCTAAGATTTACACAGAGCGGGAAAGGCGGCTATTGATGACTCATCTGCTCAGCCACGAGTTGGTTCATGCTTTTGATCACTGCAGAGCCGAGATTGATATGTACAACAATCCCAGTCATCTGATGTGCACAGAAGTGCGGGCAGCAGCTCTCAGCGGACAATGTATGCTTAAATACCACAAAATAAGTGCAATCATGTCTGGATTGCGAGACCATCATAAACGGTGTGTCCGCAAAAGTGCACTGATGTCATTTCGTGCCATGTTTCCTGAGTGGATTGAAAGTGATACTTCTGCTCTCCTGGACAAAGTGTTTCCATCTTGCTACAATGATCATGAACCATTTGACCGCATGCCACTTACTAATAAGCAAGCGGAGCTTTCCTACAAGGCATATCAAACTAGGCATAGATATTCTGTAAAATGAAGCCTTGGGTTTTTTAAACTTAGAAAAGTTATCAACGTATTTTTAAAATAGTGAAGTTTGTTTTTATTTGGTGGCATTATCTTTTTTAAACTAAATGCTCAATTATTTCAAATAGAAATTTGCTTGTTTAGTTGTGGGAATGTGTGCCACTGTCACTAAACAACCTCTAATATTGGTTTCATGTTGTTTTCCACAGAACTTAGGACTTTAATTTTAAAAAACAAAGTATTGTGTGTGGCTTCAAAATGGGCAAGCGTCAACATCAAAGTGACAAGATGTACATCACCGGAAAAGAGTGGGCTGCCTTTTATGGAGGCCACAAAAAGACAGTGGAAAATGCTGACTTTCGTCGACTGCCATTCTTTTGCTGCAGCATCTCCCTACAGCCTGTCGAAAACCCCATGTGTACTAAAGAGGGTCATGTGTTTGATTTATTAAGCATTGTTCCATGGTTGAAAAAGTATGGCACCAACCCCATCTCTGGCAAGAAAATTGATGCAAAGTCACTGGTAAAGGTTACTTTCCACAAAAATGCTGATGGAAAATACCACTGCCCGGTTTTGTTTAAGGTTTTTAATGAAAACACCCACATTGTTGCTATTGCGACCACTGGCAATGTGTACTCCTATGATGCAGTCGAGCAGTTGAACATTAAGCCCAAAAACTGGAGGGACCTCCTCACTGATAAAGTATTTACTCGTGCTGACATCATCACCATTCAAGACCCATCAAATTTGGATAAGTTTAACCTGCAGAACTTTTACCACCTTAAACATAACCAACAACTGCCAGATGCTGACTTGAAAGCAAAATCAGATCCTAGGTATTACATGAAGAGCACCAACGCTGAAACATCGCAGACTCTTGATGAGCTGTACAAAAATTATAAGGGTGATGAGATCTTGAGAGAGAAACCGGCGAAAAAGCAACCAAAGTTGGACAAGTTTAACACTTCAAACTTTTCAACTGGAAAAGTCTCTGCTTCCTTTACATCTACTGCACAAACACCCGCCCTTGAGCAGGAGGTCAAAGTTCGAGAGACGGATGCAGTAAGGTATGATTATGTGAAGAAGAAAGGCTATGTGAGGCTGTGCACAAACCTTGGTGACTTAAACCTTGAGTTACATTGTGATATGGTGCCAAAAACATGTGAAAACTTTATTAAGCTGTGCAAGAAAGGCTACTATGATGGCACAATTTTTCATCGCCTGATTCGTAATTTCATGATCCAAGGGGGTGACCCATCTGGAAACGGTCGTGGGGGTGAATCTGCATGGGGTGAGCCATTTGCAGATGAGTTTCGCTCCAATTTATCCCATTCTGAAAGAGGAATCCTGAGCATGGCAAATTCAGGCAAGAACACAAACAAATCTCAGTTTTTTATCACATTCCGTTCTTGCAAGCATTTGGATAGAAAACACACTATCTTTGGAAAGCTTGTTGGAGGCCTTGCGACTCTTAGTAAACTTGAAGCAGTGGAGACTGACAAAAAGACGGACATTCCTGGCAAGAAAATAGTTTTGGAGCGTGCTCTTGTGTTCGTCGATCCATACGAAGAGGCAGATGAAAAACTTGCCAACCTAAGACAGGAGGAGATTGAAGCCAAACAGAAAGAAGAGGAAGAGCTCAGATCAACCAAGCGGGCTGCTATTAAACCTAAAGTATTCAAAAAAGGAGTGGGAAAATACATTAACAGTGCTGCCACTAAAGCTACAAAGGACGATGTTATACCAGTTGTGAACCAAAAGAGGCAAACCAAGCTTGCTTCTCAGTTGAATGATTTTAGTTCCTGGTAGCTGCTTGTGATTTATTTTATTGTTGCTTATTAATTGTGTACAGTTTTCGTATACCACTTGTTTTTTTTGCGAATTGCATATTTTTGTGGCTAATTAGGATGTCCAAAAAAAATTGTGACAATTGTTTGGATAGTTGTATCTGGAAGTGTCAATATTTGTAAATTCAATGTGCACAACAAATAATTCTTTCATGTTATTTGTTGATTATTTCCCCCAAAATATGGGTGTTTCAATAAACCTTTTGCTTTTTCAGCTTTAGATCTAGCTGTATAAATAACTTTTTTGGATAAATGGAACAATTGAACTATAAAAATGTCTAACTCTTCCAGCAGCTCCTATTGCTTTGAGTTGGAAAAGAATCCAATTAGGTTCGATCCCGCCAGCGCTGTTACAAATGTATTCTATGATGATTTAAACAGACAGGTATTAAGCAAATTATTGCTTGTTGTTAAAGCTAATTGGTATGTGCCATTACTCTACTTTTCATCCATGTATTGTTTGCAGCAAAGTAATACTGTATGTTTGATTTAAGGTTTTTGCTGTGCGATGCAGTGGTGAAACTGGTGTCACAGTGAAGGGACCCACTGAAAAATCATTTTTGACTTTTCCTATTAAGAATAAAGGTCCATTAATATCAATCAAGTTTTCGGGTCAACAGAAAGTGTTAGCAGTGCAGCGCAATGAAAAATCAGTGGTAATACTTTTTTAACCATATTATCTTGCATGATTTCAACACAAATATATGTATGGTAGGTTTATGTGTAAAATAATGTTCCTATGTGTCAAGTGCCCTTATGTATGCAGGAGTTTTCAAACTTTGTTGACGGAACCACAGACCCAATTGAGTATTCACAAACATGCAAGGTACGTAACGAACACATTAGTCCAGTGGTTCTCACCAGGGGGAATGTCCCACTGTTGGGAAATTTTATATTTGTGAGGGATGAATTTTGTAATAAGTTTTTTTAAATCTAAAAAAAATATATTACTTTCGAGCTCAGTTTCACTTTCTAACATACTGATGTGAATATGGAACAATTTAACGTAAAATATCGTTCATTGATTCCATAGAATAAATAAGGTTGAGAACCACTGCATTAGACAAACTGGTAGCAGTCTCAGCCTTTTATTTAAAAATCAGTAGTAACACCATACTTAACACAAATACTTTGACTTTTGTGAAATAGAATTGTGTACCTAAGCAATAGCACTTTCGTTGGCAAACGAAAATTCTTTCAACCATGTTATGCAAAGTTGAGCACCATTGTTCCACTCACTGTCTTTTTGTATTCATGAAAACACTTGTGTACTTTCAGGGAAAAACAAACAAAATAATTACTTTTCATTGGATAAATCCCTTTGATATCGTGTTTGTGACCGAACAAGGAATCGAATTTTACCAGGTCAGCATTAGTAACTATGGTAACATTACATCAGAACAGCAGTTGTGTATATAAATGCTCATGTAAAAATCCTTACAGGCCAACCTTGACAGACGGTTTCTGAAGTTCATTAAAAGTTACCCAATGACTGTTAACTGGGCAGTTTTTTCAGTGAGTGAAATTGCAATCTCTTCTTTATTGTTGAACAACTTTTTTACAAGTTACAAGTTTTAAGTGTTTTTTAGCCTGAAGCTGGATTACTGCTTGCTTCAACATCAGAGAAGGCAAAC